>NDGN011338867.1:701-13095 GCA_002564285.1 Tympanoctomys barrerae | reverse complement strand
AAAAAAAAAAAAAAAGGAAAAGAAAAGAAACACCTTGTGGACTCAGGCAATACCTCTGCATGCCACATCTGCACCCGGGGCTCATCCTGCCAGCCTTGGACAGGGACTTCCTGTGAAGGGCAGCAGCACCCTCCCACCATAGTAACCTTCTCAGGGCCTTCTTGTGGCCCTTACAGGTTGCCTCCCAGGCTTCAGAGCTCCCTGTCCTGAACCCCAAGGCCACATTTCCCTGCTTTTTCCTTTTCTGTGCTTTTGCTGCATCCTCTGAAACATTCACCTGTCAAACTCCTAAGCTTTGGCCAAGGACCAGCCCTTCTTTGTCTTCTGCATTGTCTGTTGCAGTGCTTCCTCCCTCTCCAACCCCTTGGATCAGTACTCTATTACTGCACTGCCAACAGGGTGGTCACTAGAGCTTGCATATTGCTTTGCCTTCCCACTTTCCTATATCTGGTGGTGTCACAGAAGTGGAAACCAGACTTACTTATCAACTCTTGGAGGATCAGAACCTGGGTTGAGACAATCACAAATTTAACTCCTGGCTCTGCCTATTTCTCTTCTGTGACCTTGAAAGGTCAATTCACCTCCAATTTCCATTTCTCAATCTATAACATGGCTATACTAACTAACACAATAGGATTATTTGAGGATTTCAGGGCTGGAGCCCAGTAGAGCTTTTTAAACATGGGTGGCGAGTGAGTGAAACAACTCAAAGGAGAAGCCAGAGTTCCTATGTGGGCTGGTGGACAGCCAGGGGTGAGTTGAGCATAAATTCATGATGGATGCTGTACTGTGTTTTCACATTTATTATTTGACTGCAACTTTCAAAGCAGGTGTGGTTGGTATGTTCACTCCTCTTTAAGGGGAGGATAGACAATGGCAATCCTGAACAGAGAATTGAATCTGCTGAATCCTTTCTCCTGGCCCTGAATTTAAGCAGCATCAACCTCTGTACCATTCAGGCAGCCAGACACACCAGGCCCCAGAAATCTTTCCTGAGCCTAGGATCCCTGGAACTGGCTGGCAACAAACAAAGGTTCCTCACTCTTCCACCATGTGACTGGGACCAGACACCCTTCTCTGGACGTCCATGTCCCCTTCTGTACCATAATCCATAAAGCAGAGAGGCTGGAGCATGAATCTGTAGCCAGTCTGCCTGTGCTCACTTCCCAGCTCTGTATCTCATTGGTGGAGTGACCCTGAACCCTGCTTGAGCCTCAGTTTCCCATCTGTAAATGAGTACCCACAATAAAGAATGAATGAATGCATCCTTGTGAACTTATGCTACAATGCCTGACACACAATAAACGTTCAATAAATGTTAGCTCTTTGTGCATGTTTTACTAATGTATTCCATGATTCCCACACTCCTTTAGCTCTCCGACACCTTGTCCAGTGCTCCTTCCACCCCATTAACCTAGCAGGAACCTAAATGCCTTTCCTCCCCAGGAATCCACTTCTTCTTTGTCCTGTTTTGCTGACTCCCAGAACGTCCTGGGCAGCGCATAGTGGCCCCAGCCCCCATTCCACACAGCTACTATGAAGTCCCCCACTAGAACCCTCTTCAGAGCCCCAGCTTTTTGGTGTGAACTCTGACCCCCATTCTTCCAGCTTGAATTGGGCCAGCCTGAGGGAACGGGGCCCAGCTAGTAACCCCTCAGGGGGCTTGGGCCTCAGCGTGCCTCCAAGCAAAATGAGCAGAGCTCAGCAGAAATGTCCTGGGTAAGGATGTGGGTCAGTGGCCCAGAGGAGCTGGTGATGAGGGTTGCCAGATGGAGAACAAAAGGGTTTTGGAGAGAGGGTCAGGCCTGAGAGCCTGCCCCCAAGACCTGACACAAGAGAGGAAATTCAGGAATTGGCCACACACTAGCCAACCGCAGCTAGCAGCGGAGAGCCTGTGAGCAGCACCTAGGAATCTGAATATCAGAAAAGTTCCTCTGTCTCAAAGCACCGACTGGCCTAATACCCCTTTCCCACTACAGCAGCCCACCACTCCAGGCAACAGTCTCTGGACCCTGGGCCCTGACAGTGTGTCCATGCACTCCGATCCACTCTCCCCAAGGCCGCATGGCAACTTTCCAAAAACTGCAGTCAGGCTCTCAGGTCTCCTCGATGTGGCCACCTGGTAGGGACTTGTGGACACAGGCCCTGGTTACGTGATTTCTGCTCACCTAAGTCTCAACTCCTAGCTCACCCCTGCTGAGGCTGGGTCCACCAAAATACCATGACAGTGCTGCTCTCGAAGGCCCCTTGGCTCTGGGGCTCCCCTCGTGCGTGGCCAGGCAGATGAGGGCAGCCTGCTGGGGTTGGGGAAGAAAGGGTCTTATTTCCTGATCACCCATTTGCAGAATCCATATTTTAAACATACATGTATTAGAATAATGTCATGGCTCTGGGAGCCATGGGCTCCACTGCCCAGCTCAACAATCAGACCCTCCTAGCCAGGTTCTCACATCCTTTTTATTTTCAAAACTGAAAAAAAAACAAAAAACAAAAAACAAAAAAAAACACTGGTAATCGAATTCAGGCAAATTCACACTTGCCAGACAGGTGGTGGGCTGCTGAGCTACATCCCTGGCCACTGGCTAGGGTCTCAATGGAACCCTCTCCCACCACCCAGGTTAAAATAGGATGTGGTGGCAAAGGTAGCTGGGGTACCCACCCAGCTGAAAAGCAGGCTACTGGCCTGCCTCAGGAAGCTAGGCCACAGAGTGATGGAGTGTAAGTTGGGTTGAATGGGAGTGTGTGTGTGTGTGTGTGTGTGTGTGTGTGTGTGTGTGAAAGCCGAACTGGGGCAAGGTCGAAGGGGGCGGGGGGCAGAGTAGGACCAGCAGCTCAAGTAGGGCGGGTCTGGCAAAGATGGGGGCGGAGCGAGCTGCGAGGCTGGGTCCTTCCCTGAGCCCGTGGGCGGGGCCGTGGGTGAAGCTGTGGGCGTGGCCTCGGCGCGGCGGGGGGCGCTCCCTGGACTCCCGAGCACAGCGGGCGCACTCTGCAGTCTCCGCCGCGCAGCCCGCGTGCAGCCTCGTCGACTCGTCGCCGCCGTCTGTTGTCCCCGCGCCTGCTCCCGCCACCATGCCCAACTTCGCTGGCACCTGGAAGATGCGCAGCAGCGAGAACTTCGACGAGCTGCTCAAGGCACTGGGTGAGCTGTGCAGGGGCCGCCGATGCTGGGGGGAGCAGGGAACGGGACGCGGGGAGCGGTGGGGAGGGCTATGAGGGTGGTATCACAGCGTCCCTGCTTGTCCTGTTGGTCGGTGCGCGGTTATGGCGCCCCCGACGGCGCCGCCTGTTAGCCTCAAATCGGCTAGAGGAGGTCGCGGGGTACGGGGACGACAGCGACCTAGACTGTAGACTCCCCTAGAGACTGTGCACAGCCACCCGGTCACCACATGGCTCCGCGCAGGTGTGAACGCCATGCTCAGGAAGGTAGCCGTGGCCGCAGCCTCGAAGCCACACGTGGAGATCCGCCAGGACGGCGACCAGTTCTACATCAAGACATCCACCACGGTGCGCACCACTGAGATCAGCTTCAAGGTCGGCGAAGGCTTCGAGGAGGAGACGGTGGACGGCCGCAAGTGCAAGGTGAGGCAGCGCTTGGGTCCCGCCGCCCCCACCCCAGTCTCTGTCCCCCAGCCAGAGGCTCTCTTAGCTTGCTGGTGTTTGCAGAGTTGGGGCGACCCAGCCGTCCTCCTGATCACAGCCCGGGCCGCATTCATCTCGGTGTGGACGAGCCCACGTAGAGAGCGGCTGAGTCGCCCAGCGCCGGGCTGTAGCTATTCTATCAGTACCTGTGTCCTTGGCACATGGGTTGCATAGAACAGCCGGCTGGATGGGCGCCTGCTTCCCGGCCCTGCTGTCCAGTTTTCCATAGCAGGTGAGCTAGCAGCAGCTACCGCATCCCGCCTCCTAGGTCCCAGTGTTGCTGGGGAACCTAGGATCCAGTTTCAGTAATCTCCTTGGCCCAGAAACACTCCCTGCCCCCTGCGACCAGGTCCTTAAAGGAAAGGCAGGATCTTTCAAAGCAGCCCAAGTCCTAGCTGGGAGGAGGAACAAAGTGACTTCTCTTAAGTCCTCAAAGGCCAGAGGTTTTTATTCCTCTGAACATCAGCCCCAACTGAAGCAAGGGATTGTGGATTCCTTTTTTATGGGCAAAAATTGCCTTCAGTTATGCAGCTGGAAAAGTAATCGCTGCTGCCACCACTTATTTTAAGTAAGTGACAGAATATTTCCCTGCCTTTCTCTGTTTTAAAAACGAAAAAAGAAAGAAAGAAAAGTTATAGCATTCCAAAGAGTGGGAAATTCTTTCTTTCCTCTTTGCTGAGCCAGGCCTGCCTGATTTGAGAGTGCCTGACTCCAGAGAGGTGTACTGATTCCTGCTCCCAGCATCAGTATAGCCTCAAAATGATGTGCAGGCTTGGAGTTGGCACATATGAAGTCCAAGTCCCAGCAGTGTTCACAAAAACAGAGAACAGGACACAGAGTTGTTAGAGCACAGGGCAGGAGCCTAAGCGAGAGGCTTGGAAATAGGCTGGGCTCAATTTGGGGACATCCAATGGTGACTCCTGCCAGGGAAGATAATTCAGATTTAAAAATAAATTAAAAAGTGAAACAAAGGTTGTACAGCAGCTGGAAAATGGGCTTTAGTTATCCTCACCCCTTCTCCCCACCCTGCCTGTCTAAGGCATGTCCCATGTGCTAGTTAAGGTGTGATCATGAACGCATTCAGGGCTGCTCAGCCCAGGTGCTCCCCACTTGGCTCTGTACAGCTGCTGGGGAAACTGCAGGCAATCTCTCCTTCCACTCTATCCTCCAGTAATATGAAGAGCCTTCAGATCAGTATTTGAGTTCTAAATCTTTTCTAGAAAGATAAAACCTGGAACATGGAAGCGCTTTTACCCTCAGAGATACCTAGGTTGATTGAGCGGGTTGTGTGCCACATCTGGTGAGTAATGCAGATAGGAAGGAGGGTGTTAGCTGCAAACCTGTCCCTACAGGGTCACAGTCTTGACCTGCTGGCCACCGATATGATTACAAAGTGGTGTCTTAGCCGATGTAAAATTCTGTGGTTCTGATGTGAAGGTTCTTGCCTTTAAGACCCAGATTTTTTGAAGAGTTAGTCAGTTCCGACTAACAGATAATTCATCTGATAATTCATCAGTGAATTATCGTATTCTCTGAATTTTATTCCTATAATCCTAAAGCAGACCTAAGGCTTTTCATGATACGTATGTGTACACGCCCACACACGTGCACACTCAAGAGTGCATTATGACCAGGTGTGGTGGCACATGCCTGTAATCCCAGCACTTGGAAGGCTGAGACAGGAGGATTGCTACAAGTTCAAGGCCAGCCTGGGCTACAAAGTGAGTTCAAGGTCAGTGGAATTGCATGGTGAGACCCTGTCTCAAAAAGAAGAAGAGTACATCTGTGCAGTAATACATATAATATATATCACACATATATTATATATATCCTATAAAATTAACAACCAGCCCTCTGGATTTGTACTTCATCTGGCCCTGCAGAGAAGATTCCTTGCTTGCCGACAAGGACCATGTGTTGCTTCTGCGCACAGCAATTACTCTCCGGTGCTCATTGTTGTCTCGCTTCCACCGCTGAGTCTGTAATTAATGTCACTAATGGTTTTCCTGCCTGCAGAGTTTAGCTACTTGGGAGAATGAGAACAAAATTCACTGCACACAAACTCTCCTCGAGGGCAACGGCCCCAAAACCTACTGGACCCGAGAGCTGGCCAACGACGAGCTCATCCTGGTAAGGGTCCCTTAACTCCAATACAGCCCCAAGGTTCCCCAATGACCTTGTGGTGGGCCATACAAATATGTCACCCTCATGCATCTCTTGGGGAAAGACATTTGCCCTAGGTTAAGTTTGAGCGGAATGCCTGAGATGACAGTGTAGGTCAGGGGAAATCATTGTCAAACGGCTGGCAGGGGAGAGGAGGGGCTAAGAGGACAGCATGGAGCTAGGGAGAGGCTCTGCATGTGCTGTCCAAGATGCTCTGTCTCTGTGGCCATGGGGGTGACAGCTCCAAGCCAGAATGATTGGGCATCTGAGCTCTGTGAGGTGCTCCAGGCTCATGCTGCAGAAGGTAGGTGGGTTTTTTTGTTTGTTTGTTTTTTGCGGTGTTTGTTTGCTTTGTCTGTTTTCTTTTCATTGCCCTCAGGGAAAGATTTCAGAAATTTTTATCACCTCAGTACTTGGAGCCCTACAGAATATTTTTACCCCCATGCTACAAGCCCCAGTGGCCTTTGAGAACCAACTGAGTACTGCTAGCTTGAGAAGTGTCTGAAATGCGACCTGAGCGGTGGGCTCCAAGGTCAAAGTATGCAGACAGAAACATCTCAAATACCCTGAGCTGACCAAAAATCTGCCCCTGAGGCCAAGTTAGGACCTCAGTAGGTTAATCACACACCTTGTCTCCCTCTGTGTTTCAGAACTGACTCATCTTTCTTAGAACCACATTCTACACCTGACTAAAACCGCTGTGGGAAACCTAAAATGTCTATCCTTTGTTCTCTACTGGGCATTTTGGTCATATCTACCCTCTAAGATATCTGCTCCATTTTTGTGAATGTCACCCCAAAATACTGGGCACAGGAGATAGTGAGGCAGGTTGAGGGGCTCTAGGGAAGGATATCCTATGGAACCCAGGTACAGCCCCTTCTAGCCCAAGCTCTGACTTGGCTTCTTGCTGTAAGATAAGAGACTGGACTGAAGCCTGGCCCCTGAGATCCCCTTCCGCCTCAGAATGACATGTTTATTCTGCAAGCAGACCTCACATTGAGCTGGCTCTGTTTAACTGAGGCTTCTCTGCTCTCACGCACACACGCATGCGCGCGCGCACACACACACACACACACACACACACACACAGAGGCCTCTTTTCTTGTTCTTTTCCAGAATGATTTAACATGCTTTGCTTCTTCCTAGAGAAAGGACTGGCTTAATTTGCAACCTGGCTAATGCTGTTTTGCAGGAAATGGATACTTGATGGTTTTGGGGAGCTATATGAAGCTAAGATTTTCAAATCTAGGAGAAAAGACACATGCAGTTTACTGGGACCAGAGAGAGCAAAAAGGGGATAATTTTAGAATTCTTTTGTATAGCCAGAGGTTAAGGAGAAAGTCTGCTTGCAGAAAGTGTGATTTTGTTAACCTCGACAGTGCCTGACAACCAGAACCCCAGGCTAAATTCTCTAAGAACTCTACTGTCCAAATCTTCTCTCCTTGCTCATGACAGTCCCCCCACTTCCCGGCCCCAGCATCATTCCATGGCCCAGCAAACAGATATACAAGCCTCAGAGGGAGCATTAATTCTTGGCATTTGGGAACTGAAATGTGGGCTTTCTTTCAAGGGTTATTATCATTAATAAATCCAGAATGTCAGGAGATGTAATCTCCACATAACAAGAGGCAAATTATGCTAGTTAAGTTGAAATCTGCTCTCCCAGGGCCAACAGTAAATTGCCCCTGAACTGCAAAGTTGTCTTTCTTTGATACTGAATATACTCAACACAGTTCTGGAATATTCTGTGGAGGGTTTCTTTTGGGAAACCCTAAGCATTATTTGCAGCCTTAGAAGACCACTTCAAGTGTGGTTACAAATGGGATTTCTGTTTTGGTTTCTGAGACAAGGTCCCACTATGTAGTTCAGGCTGGATTTGAACTCACTGTATAGCCCAGGCTGGCCTCCAACTCACAGTGAGCCTCCTGTCTCAGCCTCCCAAGTGCTGGGATTACAGGCATGTACCACCATGCCTGTCAGGCAAGTGGGATTTTCTTCTTGCCTTAT
Source organism: Tympanoctomys barrerae (assembly GCA_002564285.1). Lineage (NCBI taxonomy): Eukaryota > Metazoa > Chordata > Mammalia > Rodentia > Octodontidae > Tympanoctomys > Tympanoctomys barrerae. Next base: position 5,286 of record NDGN011338867.1, on the reverse strand, counting down.
GAAGCCATTTGTTAGCTTAAATGAGTTGTCAGATAGCTGGAATAGGTATGATGTAGGTAAAAAGTCAAATCTCTAAACTTTGGTAGTCAGATACTCAAGGGCCATAGAGCACAAAGTGTTCTGAAAAACCAACATGTTTTCTGAGAGCTACCAACATGGGAGAAGTAGATTTATGTTGAACTCCACCCCCCACACCCCCGGCACACAGAATCCTCTAAATTCCTGGCTCACCGGAAAGAGGCGGGTGTCCAGCCACAGATAAAACTGCCCTTCTGGTCAGGTCCCCAGTGTGATCATTTGCTTCCTTATTAATCACTGAAGACCAGATGTGTTTCTCTGAAGCACGAGTGTCGGGATAAAGCAATAGCACATTTCCTCTGAGAGCATCTAAAGCCTCCAGGGGTAAGAATCTGAAGATTCTCCATAAATATGTATGATGATTATGTGTTAATTCAAAAGAGAAAATTGGGTGTGGGGTGCAGCTCAGTGGTAGTGTGCTTGCCTCACTTGGACAAGGCCTTGGGATCCATTTTTAGCAGTGTAAAAAAAAAAAAAAGAAAAGAAAGAAAAAAAGAAAGAGTAATAAGACCCTAAAGCTTCTAAGATAACTAACCTCTTTGTCCAGTATTTTTAAATTCGTTGGATCTCCAGCCACTTTGAGAACCATGAGGGTAAGGACTCTTCAGTAAGTTAATGAACATTTGCCAACCAGTACACCCATAATAGGCCTACAGACCAGGGAAGTTTTGCCTTTGTTTTTGTTTTTTGAATGCACACATTGCTTTCGCGGTGCTCAATGCCTGTGAGAAGCTCAGGAGAGCAGGCCTGTGAGTAATTGCTAGTTTTTGGAAAAGTCAAGAGAGCTTACTTATGGGCTGTATCATTTCAGAGGTCAGAAGAAAAATGTCCCCCTCTGTCTGTGGAATGATTGATGCCCTCCCCACAGCAAACAAACAAAGAGCCAAGAATTTTAACTGAAAAGAACCTTCAGGATCACCTTGTTCAACTCTGCCTCTGCCTCAATACCACCACTGCCCGTCCCTTCCCCCTAAGCCCAGAGAAGAGGCGCCTTTCCATGCTTACCTGGCTGTTGCAAAGCTGGCCAGAAGACCAGTGCTGTGCTTTTGCAGCTGAGACCAGTTTTCTAGCCTAAAGGTGACCTGAGTATTATTGGTCACTCCTTCATGTCCTTGGGAGATTGGTACCCAAATCCTCAGATACCAAGTATTGGGGTGCTCAATGCTCAAGTCTCATATCAAATGATGTGAAATTTGCATATAGCTTAGGCACTTACTCTCATGTACTTTATTTTTTTCCCATGTACTTTAAAGCACGTTTAGATTCTTTATGATGCCTAGTATAGTGTAAATGTTAAATATGAATTGTCACTATGCTGCATTATTTAGGGAATAATGACAAGAAAAGTACACACATTTTTAGTACAGAGATAATTTTTAGAAAATATTTTCAGTCTATGGTTGGTTGGATCTGGGATGTGGAATGTGTGGATTTAGGGGACTGTCTGTCTCCCAGGCTGGTGGCTGCTCCTGAAAGCCCACTCTGTTTCATTTCCACAGCAGTCACATCTGGCTGGCCAGCACTGACCTTGGGGCTTCAACTGCCCAGGCCCCTAGCTGTTTTGAGGTCATTTGAAAGGACACTGAGCTCCTTCACAAATGTCCAACAAAATGTCCTTCCCCTTTTAATTTCAAAACTAAAGCAAGAAACTTCTATTGCTTACATCAGCACTCACAGGTTCCAGAAGCAAAGGACAACTGTATACAGTAGGACAATTCTGAGCTTCAGTGGCCACTCTGCCAATAGAGTGCTTAGAGGAACCCTAAGCCCTTCATGCTTGGTCTGAGCACCTAGAATAGGAAACCAGATGTCTGTCACAGAGGGTTTTAGTAGGGCAGTGAGTGGCCTTGCTGGTGATGCACTGTAAGTGTTTTGCACCAGCATCTATACTGATCAGTTTTCCTTTTCTCCTGTGCAGACATTTGGCGCTGACGACGTGGTCTGCACAAGGATTTATGTTCGGGAGTGAAGGCAGCCAGTGTGCTCACTCTGCTCTGGAGACAGGATGCAGGTTCCCTGAGGAACACATCCTAGGTCTGAGCTGCCAGTGGGCCGCCCCCCCCTGTCAACACTAGATGACCCCATTTCCTGTGACAGTGTTGTAGTTCCCCAACCCCCAAGGCCTCTGTGCCTTGTGTACCCTGTGCTCCCCATAGCTTGGCATTCGCACGGTTGCATTGGTCATTAAATGGATAAGATGTGTGTCTAGCTGTTTTCTTTTGGGATTGCTCCTTGGGCTTCCACATGCGCCTTTCTGAGTCCTGCTGCCCCACACGTACGTTGGACTGGTGTTTGAGTACAAATCAACAGACACATGCTGAATTCCTGTAGACTGGCTGGATCTGGGCTGCAGATCCAAGTGCACAGGGACCTTTAAGGGTTGTTTGGTAATTGGCTTTGTTGTTCCTAGTAACTCCCAGCAAGATGGAGAGGGGTGAAGGAGGAGAGCTTATAAGGAAGGGGCTGTTCTCAAGGATACCCACAGGGTCTGGATGAAGAAACCAATAAAGAACAGTACAGAGAGCTTTGCCACCCCCAGGCGGGCAGATGGGGAGGGAGGGCCCAGACCATGGGAGCTGTCACCTGGGGCTGGTCCACCCTCAGCTCTAGGAGCTATGGTCATACACAGAGGATACAGAGAGGGTCAAAACTGTGGCCACTGTGAATAGGGCAGGAGGAGCATGGCTTAGATGGAGGCGATGAGAATCCTAACCTCCCACCTATCAGTTTCCACCTGCTTTCTTGAGGTGCCACATCCAGCCACAAGTCGCGTAGGAGAGTAGGAGGCCAGGTGGAAAATGGATCTGCACATGTGAACATAGATACTGACTCACTTTTGAAGATCATATTTCACCTAAAAACCTGGATTTCTGCTTTCTTAAGAGAAAAATGGAAAATGTGTTCCTGGACCTACATGCCCGTGGGTAACCATGGGCCAGGCAGCTTTCCCCCTTTTAAATGGGACTTGTGCGCCCCCAGCTGGGACTCACCCCTGCCCTGACTCATTTGCCTTGTGGGTCTGGCTTCCCTCCTTGCCAACCTGAACAAATGGGCTCTTGGTGAAGTGGGATCATTCTCTAGGCCTCTCGAGGAGCACACGTGGTGGGGCAGACACAGCATGAGCGAATCCTTGACTTCTCCCACCTCAACAACCCGCTTTTCTCCTGTGGTCCTGACTGGGGAGGGAGGTCTCCATTCACTGCCCACTGTGATACCCTCCATGGAGGCATCCAGGCCCAGCTTCAAGCACTGTGTCCTGTGGCTCCAAAGCTCTGGCCTGAGGTGTCACAGCAGGACTGGGGTCTGGGATCGAGTTAGGAGAAACCCAGACACCAGGATCCCCTTGTTCCCAAGCCCTGAGCACTGCTGCTTGTGCCCAGAGTCACCAACCCCCTTAGGAGAATAGCTCCACACTTTGTATCCCAGAGCCACAGGGCAGCTGCCCAAGCACCACAACACCCCTTTCACTCTGCTGATTCCTGCTCTGTGGTTGATTCACTCACAGACAGCTGCATCTACTCTCAATACCCTACAAAATCTAGTTTCTTTGGGCAGAGAGTAGCTGGAGGAGGTGGTTATGTGGCTTTGTCAGAGAGGAGGCTGAAGCAGAGCTCTAAGCATGGATCAGTACTGCTTTGGGGTGTGGTAGAGAGGAAATCAGGATGGGGCCACCTGGGGGAACTGAGCTGACCACCCAGGACCACAGGGCAAAGCAAGACATGCTAGGCAGATGAGGTGGGATGTGTGGCCTCTGCCAGGGGCTTGGGGTGCTCATGGCCACTGCTGATGCACTGAGGAAGACTCAGACATCCTGGTCTGCACCTCTCACCGAATCCCCCTCTAAAGTGCATCTAGATCAGCTCCAAGGATGCTGCTTGCTGCAGGGTGTTGATCCCACCAGAGGGACATGGCCTGTTCCCCTCCTGACCCTGGAACGTGGGTTGTTTTTATCATATTCTATATATTTGAAGGACACGTGTCCTTCAGATTAGCCTTCACAAGCCATGAAGAATGAAGCACAAAGAAGGCTACCAGCTGTCACCTTCTTTGCCCAACTGCCAACAACCATGGTGGGCATGTTTGGTGATGGAAATGGTAGTCCACTGAGACACAGAGCAGCAGCTCCAGCCTGATTCTTTTGAATCATTGCTTCTGCATTTTCCAGTTAAAAGACATGGTGTGAATTATGCTTTCATAGGATACCTCTCATGACACGGTAGTGTTCCCTGAAGCCCAGTTAGGGGACTGTGGGTATAATCTTCAGTCCTAGAATGAGTGATGAGTGGATACATGCACTGGATATGATCACACACACACACACACACACACACACACACACACACACACAAAGAGAAGACTAAAACCACAAAATACCAATCAACAAAATCTCACTCAGCTTGCCCTAGATTTATAATGTCCCTGTTCTCTTCCCATAGACTGCAGTGGGAAGGTCAAACTCTTTGGGCTGGTAATCAAAGCCTCCATGATTTAGCCTGCCTAGGCAAAA
>NDGN011338857.1:0-33263 GCA_002564285.1 Tympanoctomys barrerae | reverse complement strand
CAGAATGCCGTTACCTTCCGACGGTACCATTCTCTCCAGTTACTGTATTCTGCAGATGTTTTTATGTTGGAAACATAGTACACACAGCATGGGTATTTCCTGTTCACATGTGCATGGGCTAAAAGCAGAAAAACTTCATCTTACTTTACCAAATACTTTTTTTCATATTTCAGTGCCCTGGCAGATGACTATTACGTGCTAAATAAATATTTCTCCATATTTTTGGAGGATGGTGTTCAGCAAATTATTTCAGGGGTGATCTGCTGAAATGAACATGGTACTTGTGATCTAAAAAGCTTAGTACTAACTGTAGTTGTTCTTTCAAAACCCTTTAAAGGTAAGGATAACAAAAGAAAACATTCTCTTTTTCCTTATTTATTTTGAAAGAGATAGACCAGCAGAGACACATTTTTAAATGGCTTGCTTTTCTATGAGTTTCATCACCAGTGAGAGCCTGTGTGCTTTGTGGTAGATGGTGTATATTTTGTCTTTGTTATTTTCTTTTTTAAGAGTAGCTGATATTTTGATAACAGTTCTGATCTTGCATGGCAACATGTTCCTTAAATTAAAAGAATTAGTGTTTTGGGTTCTGTACTGCCTATAGTTGTAGGAATTAGTTGTTTATGGATCATAGAAGTGATATTCTGTAATAGTTTCCTTTAAATAAAAATTTATTGGGGTACAGTGTGAGACTTTAATATAATTTGCAGTGCATAATCCAAAAGAGAAGGTAGTTTGTCAATGCAATAGAGTGTAGTAATAATAATTCCTTTTATTTTATTTCTAATCTTCAGTATTCATATAGTAAAATTTTACTGTATGGAAACTTTGGTATATTCTTGTGGGTATTCTTAATTGAACTGAGATTGTGTTTCACAGCTTATTTTTGGGATGTGTGTATGTGGGTGTGTAATTTTTGACAGGTATTAAAGACTAACCTAATCTTTGTCTAAAATGAATATACAGTATTTAAAGAATTTTTCTTTTAGCTTCCAATTTCTAGTAGCATTAAAAATAAAAAGACTGTAGCATTTCTAAAATACACTTGAATCCCTAATGCACCTATGTCTTTCACTTTTTGAGATAGACTGAATACATTTAAATTGTTCACCAGTAGAAAAATCAATACATTGCACCAAACAAGGAAGTACATATGCAGTTAAAGACATTAATTATGAACATAATCAACATTGAAATCATTACTATGCAGCACAGAACTTGATTCTTAGAGTATACTTGGGTTAAAACTTTGAGTCATTCTTAATATTGATTAAATGATTCAAATGTATTTCTAAATCATGCTACTACTGTGATTTGAAAGCCTTTAGATAACTTTTGATTGCAGAATAAGCTTGATTTTAAGTAAGGCTGATGTATTAGATTACATAATTTGAGACAGAAAGTCTTTTTAAAAATAAAAATAGGCATAAATGGGAAACATCGCTTTTCTTTTTCCTTCCCAAATCTGAAATTAAAGTGAGTCTTTTGATGGAAGTGGGATGCCAAGTTCTTACTGTTTACGAGGAAGGTCTGTGTGCTGCTTGGAAACACAGCTCATCCAGACGGTGTTTACATTTAAGTTGTTTGGGACTTTACTGAATACTGTAGTTAGGGGGTATTTCTTTTATGTGGAAGAAAAATAGGATTCAGAGGATGAAGTAAAGCTGTTTTATAGATATTTCTGATCAGTAATAATCTTCATCTACATTCTCATCCACCTCAGCAGCTCTGCTCCTTTAGATCCTGTAGTCTTAGTGAAAACTTATTATATTGAGTGTGGGTTTTATAAACATTCAAAACATGAACCACAAAATGCAGCAAGAGCATTGTACCCACCACTGATTTATATTCTACGTCTGTGTTTTGTTTTTCTCTAATAAAAGAACATACAATAATAACAAACGATTTATTGAAGACTTTTGAAAAATAGTGATATTCTTTCCTTCAGAATTGCAGTGTTTGTTACGCAGAAATTTCCAAAGATAACATTATTAAAGGCAAAGAATCACAACCCACAATATCTTTTCCTGTGTGAATAGAAGAACAAGCCTTTAAATTTGGGTTTACCTGGGTTAATATGGTTGAGAGGGAAAATTGTTTTATAAAAACATAAATGTGCATTAAAACGATGACAGTTTGATCAGGTATGAAAGCAGCTTTAAATTCTCATATTCACTCTTTTCTTGACAGTAATCAGTAAACAGTGACATTTTACTAGCAAAAGATTGGCATTTGTTAGTGTTTCATTTTTGATGCTAAAATTCTGTAACACCACAGTCACAAAGTAGTCTTCGTATTGTAGGCATATGTGTCATCTTTCAGTTTGCATTATTAAATCATAGCTGTTCTGTTTTAAGCTAGAGTTTGAACACTGGAAAAATCCCTGCTCAGTGATTTGTAAGCTGGGTCTTAGTTTTTTGATCTGGGGATGTTTGTGTATTTTGTAGGTGAGTATACTGCGCAGCCGTCATGGTGACTGTCACAGTTCTGTACCAATGCCTTCCATCTGTCCTCTCATGTTGCATGTTTTCAGTGGTTTGGAAGTTTTGTATATTTATTGTATTAATGCAGAGTGTCATAAAATAAAATACTGTTTATTGGATGTTTGTTTGTATAATTTTAAACATTACATTAGCAATTCAGATGCAGAAATTATGCTATAGGTTTTACTGTACTTAGAAGTTTCTTTTCACATTTAAGTTTTAAAAGATAATTTTGTTATTGCTAAATAGAACATAAAAGATTGAGTTAAAACTCTCAGCAATATAAAATGGCAATTTTTTTCTGTTGCAATTAGACCTTTGTAGGTAGCATAATATAAACTTCATCCATAGTAAATATTTTGACCACTTCTAAAGTCTAGAAGTTGAGTGAAGCAAAATGAAAAACTTTTTCTTGACTTGAAATCGGTGCCTCTGAGGCATTGTGGTCCTGATTGGAACCTTGCTTACCTATTTTCTCTGTACTGATGAAAGCACCTATTTGTGCACTGGGCTTTTTAGTTGACAAGTTAAAGAAGATACAAAGGTATAATCTTAAATCGTGTTCATGGTGTATCTTACTTTATTTTGAGAAATGTATGTTGGAGTAAAGTGGCATTCATTTTTTGAGTGCTAATTAAAAAAAGATGAGTTTGAATTTTTTGCCCTTCATTTACTATAATTCATGTTGAGGTAAAGTATAGCTCTTACTTCATGGGGATTTATGTTGTTAGGTTTACTGGCTGTTTCTCTAAATGATTTGTAATGGCATAGTGTTTCTGTCCTCACTGCTGAAAATGCTGGCATCAGCATGCTCTGTATAGGTGACATTTGTGCTCATTGTGATTGTTTACAGAACTTACTAGATTTTAACATGTTCCCCTACTATGTATGGCTTAGAATTAGTATGGCTGTTACACACCATTTCATATCTGTGCATTTTTTTCCCATAAGGAGAACATTTAGAGGAATTTGTTGATTCCATGTCATTAAACCTTTAGAGGTAATAATATGAATGATTAACTTCAAAATTAATTGAGGATGTTTATTAGCAAAGGCCTCACTTTGATAAGTTTTCAAATACCATAGTAATTTACTTAGATTGTAGTAGAATAATGTTTTTAAAATGTTAGAATTAATATACTTTTTCCCTAAAACTGAGAGTTACATTGCAGTGGTCAAGTACTAGGAGAAATAAAGGATTTCTGCTAGAATTCTAGGGCACATTTTATAGAGCATGTGTGTTGTATTCACTCACCTATAAGGAGACAGCTCTGATTTGAAGATCCTAAGGCAGTGATGGCAAACCCACTTACTTACCGTAGAGTGCCAAGACTACAGTTAAACCCGAATACTGAGATTTTAGTTTAGGAAAAACAACTCGTGTATCAACAGTTTTTGTCTTAAAAGAAAAACAAATACTATTCTCTTATAGGCTTGCCACCACTGTCCTAAAGGAACAGAAAAGACCTGCTGTGTTTTCAACCTCCCTGTGGGTTTTACTGTGTGCTTTGGGTAGAAAAAACCTTAGGCTATAGAATTTTTATAAGCACTGTTGGTGTTTTCAGCTGGCACAGGAACCTGTGTGACAGTGCAGTGAGTGTTCTGTTTTGTGTGGGAAAGAAGATAACTAAAGTTGCCTATAATTGTATGCCCTTTAGAAATTTGTGTTAAAATCTGGTTTATATTTTTCTGTTATTTTTTGTAGAAAGACAACTTTCATCCTAAAACTAAGAAATGACACTGCCCTGTACCTCCTCGTAGCAGGTTGTTTAGGGATGTTTACACAGCTGTTTCAGGCCATTTCTTAGCGCCCCTGAAGACCACACTGGTCTAGATGTCATCAGGCTATGGTGTGCTCAGCCCTGCCTTGGGGGTTTCCATGCTGAGCTGCGGGATCCAGACCTCTGCCCCTTTGGACTTGGAGCCTCTGGGGTGGCCATATCCTGCCGTGAAAGGAACCACGAAGAAAGCTGGTCCGTATTGAGAAGGAAGAATGAAGCAGGAGCTGCGAAGGACAAGGAAGAGATCATCACAGCTTCCCCTTTTTGTTTTGAGGCTGGCCTGCTCATCTGATTCAAGCCCATTATCTTCATCATGTTCTCACCATCTTTTCTCCCTGACCTGTCCTGATTTTTTTCTTGTTTCTTTCACTGGAGCATTTTAACTAACACAATGTTCAATCTTTTTTCAGTTACTGTATTTCTGAATGTATCTCTGTAAAACTTAGAAGCTGTACAGCTATCATAAAGTGCTCTTACTCCCTTACATTCACATTTTCAGGTTTTATTACAAATGATTATCAAGGAATATATTGTCAGTGAATTTTGGGGCCCAAGCTTGTAGTCTTTTCCTCAGGACAAATTGCTGGATCACTGGTATGCATATTTTTAACAAGACCTTTAATGTGAATTGCCAAATTGCTCTCCATTTTTTTCCTCCATCTGCTATATGACTTGTTTCTTTCTCCACACCTTCACCAGTACTGGATGATCCTTTTCCATAAAGTCTTTTATACTAGTAGTTTTGACAAATAACAAGGAGGTCTGTTTTCTAAGCTTTCTGGCTTCCTATGCTTGTGAGTTCACTCAGTGTTGGCATGTGTGTCTGCCTCCCTCTGTATATGTAGTTTCACAAAATGAGAATATATCCTATATCTGTAGAGAAATGTACTCCCCGAAAGCTAAGTAGTGGAACTAGGAGAGCTAAATCAAGTGCCCTTTCTGTGATGGTCAGTCCCTGCCGTGCCGGTCCCAAAAGCCTGAGTGCACTGTGCCAGCCACTGAAACCTGGCATGGTAGTGCATGCCTTAATCCCAGTGCTGGGGGCACTGAGACAGGAAGATCATTATGAGACTGAACTGCATAGTGAGCTTTTTTTTTTTTAATTACCGCATGTGTATTTGAAATTTCCAGCTCACAGGTGAGCTGTACACCTTGTAAGCACTGGTCCACAGCTCTGTGTGCTGAGTAGTCTCCGGCGTTTGGATGGTTAGAGAAACTTTTGGAACAAATCCTTAATAATTAGGTTAAATATACTTCTGGATGCAAGATTATTTACACTAAGAAAATAATTACGGTCAAGAGCCTATCATCTCTTTCATTGTCATGTGCCTGTTGAGTTTTTAGTGTGTTGTCAGGATTTAACTGAATCATGACTATTGAATTGAAAATGTTATCTCCAAAAATATGAAAATTAGCTAGATGTGGTGGCACATCCTATAATCAGCACTCTGGAAGGCTGAGGCAGGAGGATTACCAGGTGGGGCCCAGCCACAGCCTGGGCAACTTCATGAGACTCTGTCTCAAAATACAAAGAAGCTGTGGATGTAGGTCAGTGTGAAGGCCCTGGGTTCAGTGACACGAACAATATAAAAAACAGTGCTAGCTTTTTCTCTGGAAGAGAGGAAAAGTTTATTAGTTGTGCTCTTGGGATGTGTCTTTCTGGAGTCACCCTGGAAAACACTGCCTGGCATCCAGGGTGTTGGCTGTGTTAGCCATCTCGTTCCGTATTCATCATTCTAGGTAGAAGAGAACAGTGGTGTTTAGTGTCCAGCCTGTATTTGCACTCTGCTTTGTCACTTACTAGCTTTCTAACCCACTTACTTTCTAACCTAGACTTAACCTTAGCTGTTCTTAAGTGACAGTTACTTGTCTGTAAATTAGGCTAATAGCTCCTACCTGATAAGAGTCTTGGTGAATAAATGAGGTATGTGAAGTGCACAGTAACCAGACACATACAGCTTCTCTTCATGCACTCATACCTGCGCGTCTACACTGACATGTCCCGCCTGGCACCCACGTCCACCTGGCTGCCTCCACAGTCTGTCCCTAGCTGCGTAAGGACGTCTCTCACAGCAGCCTGCCCTGCCCCTCCTACTCTCCACTGTCTGTTCCTTTTGGATTCCTTATCTGTGTGACTGACACTTGGGGTTACCCTAGACCCCCACTGCTGCTCGTCTGTTCCCTCCAGCATCTGTAGTTTAGCCCAGCATTGTCCTCACTTCCACATCTGAACTTGGGCTTGCTTCTCTATCAGGAAATTACATGGTTTTTCCAGTCTACAACTTTGTGGGACTATTTATGTGGAGGTGTTAGGTTCTTCAGGATATTTGGCTACAAAAAGCCAGACCTAATAGCTAACATGCTATTTCATTGACTTTTCTTTCTGATACAGCTTTTTGCTCTCTGTCTGCATGCCATGTGCCTAAGCAAAATTAGTAGTACACACACAGAAGGGTTATCTTGCAGAACTCTCCAGGATTAATAGAGGAAGCTGCAGGGAGTAATGTGGAAGTGCAGCAGTGGAAGGGCTACCGAATAACTGAGCTGCTTGTGGGGCCTCTGCCGTGAAGATGGGTGGTGAGTAGCCTTGCTGCTTTGAAGAGTGCGCAGATGCCCTTCTTCCATTACTCCTGAAGTATTGGTCATATGAGAGAAATGCCGAGGAAAATAAAGACCCCCTTGTCAGTGGCTTTTGCTGATCAAGGGAATCCAAGAGGACCAGTCACAGAAAGCTGTACCAACACATGGCTACCAGAGAAAAGCTAAGGTTGGGAGGCGCTAAGCCCGGTCTTCTCATTGGGATACCTTTGAGAAACAGAAAGTAATGTCTGAAAAAGCTATGGAAAGTTTCCGATTTACTTGGGCTATTCAGATTCTGATTTGTTTGGACAACTTTCTTTAATGATTTGGGTAGTTTTGCAGTTTTTTAAAAGTATGATTTCTAATAGAAATACATCAGAAGTCATGTAATGTTTAGAAGGCAAAGTGTAAACATACTTTGAGCTGCCATAAGCCCTGGACCAGGGAGCAAACAGCCAAGTGCTCATGAGATGTAGGGTTTGTTGAGTTTATGAAGAGAGTGTTTACTGTCTAAACACTCTGAGTTTCTAGATGAGAAATCTTAACTACTATGGGAGAGGCTTCTTGTAGACAGGATTACCTTGCAGGAAGTGTAGATGTGAATAACTTCACATGATTGGCCTTTATTTTGCTTGAGAAAGAGTCTAGCTTGGTAGTTCAGGCTGGCTTTGAACTCACATAATCCACCTGCAGCCTCATGAATGTTGGAATTACAGGCCACTCCACCTAGCTACTTTGTTAGAAGAGAATGTCTTTCAGGTAACTTTCTGTCACAAATGTAAAGAAATACTTTGAAGGGCCAGTGAGATAGCTCAGTGAACTAAGCACCTGCTTAGGCAAGTGCAAGGACTGGGGTTTGATCCCTGGTACCACATGCTGCACCGGCACCATCCCTGGGTGTACTGAGCCTGCCACCAGAATCTGGGTGTGGTGGTGCACCCCTGTAATCCCAGTGCTGATGAGGCTGAAAATAGGAGGATCACTATGAGTCTGAGCTGTGTAGTGAGATCCTGTACCAAATACATTAAAAAAATAAATTTTGAGCCTTATCATATAGCTGTACTTTTAAAATGTTTGTGTTGTAACATTTCTCCTGTTACGTAATGCTTTCCTAAGGAAGAAATACTACTTACTTAGAAGTTTAAAAATAGCCTGTGGGGCCTGACCAGATAGCTCAGCAGATTAAAGTGCCTACTTAGACACAATGACTAGGGGTTCAGCGTGCTGTGCTGGCCCCACCCCTGGGGTACGCTGAGAGGGCAACTGAGACTGGGTGAGGTGCTATGCGCCTGTAATCCCAGCGCTTGCGAGGCTGAAAACAGGAGGATCATTATGAGTTTGATCTGTGTAGTGCAACTCTGTAGACCCTGTGCTAAAAATACAAAAAACAAAAACAAACCTGTAGTAGAGGTATGATATGTATGTTCTTAGCAATAGAATAGTTGGAAATACCTGAGTGTCTTTCTTATCATTACTGTCCCAATAAGTGTTTCAGTTTTGACTGGTAGGTGTTTTCTTGATCACACTGTATAAAGATCTCATATTGAAGCCAGAATGAGTTTGTAAAATCTGGTTTAATTCAAATCTGAGAGGGAGGGAGCACATTGTGAAAATACATAGGCACAGGAACCTTGTTAATGCTAGACAATGTATTAGTTTACAGTATAGCAGAATAACCACATATTTGAGGGCTCAGATTGAGTCCACCGCTGTGATACAGTTCATGTTTGGCTCAAGTGGCTGTTGAATGTCAAGTGTGCCGAGTGCCTCCAGAGCACCTGATGACTCCCTCATCCTTCGAGTTTCACCACAGTCTCAGAAGAAACCCAGTCGTCTCTGACTCTTGGCCCTCAGGGTGTCACTGTTACTAGACAGAGGCAGGCAGGGATCCTGGGGCCAGCGTTATTGCACGGAGATCTGTCCAGAAGCCAGACTTAGGCTAAGAAGGCATGCGGTCAGCGCTCCCACAGTGGTCTAGCACTTACAGGGTCCAGGAAAGCACGCTAAGAAGCAGCACCTAGTGATTAGGGTCCAGCAACTACTTTTCACACTAACAGAAAAGGCAACACGCAGCTTCACATTTCACACGAAAGACTCGCATTAACTGGGCCTGGCTTGCTGGCTTAACTTTCACATAAATAGTGATTATCATAATTTAGACCCAGAAAAAAACAAAAACCAGTCTTTCCTTCACATAAGTTTCATGTAGCATTAAAATTATTATGGGGTAATGACTAGGCCATGAAGGCAAAAATGTGTAACTCCTTTGCCAAAACAGAAAACATCCCTGTTTTGACTCCTGTCCAGTTTCCAAAAGGAAAAAAAAAAAAATACACCTTTGTTATTGCACATCTTTCACAAAACTTATGTATGTGTAATATACATATTTAAATATGCTACACATTAAAAGGCTATGGCACTTTATGGGATACATGTCTAACAAGTGTCATTACACCACAGATGTTCGAGAGCTACACAGAAACCCTCGCACAATTAAATGTTACATTGTTGAATTAGCACACAGGTTTAAAGAATCCACAGACTGAGGCAAACATTTTTGCCTTAGAGTGTTTTGAGATGCCCAGGCCCTCAAGAAAGCTTTAAGCACAAATGCCCGCAAAATAAGCCTTTCCTGGGAGTAGTAACAGTCCTATTTATTAGAAAGTAAGTGTGGGTCAGTGAGTGGTTTTTAAAGAGTCATACAGAAAAATTTTGGTTGTGGACTAGCGTTACAGTCTTTTATTCCAAAGAAAGGCTGGCTAATGGGCTAAAGGTTTCACAGACCCAATGCTGCCTTTCCCCATGGCAGAAGACTTACTATCCCTCCATTACACTGAAGTCAGTCTTCAGGTAGTTTATAGTGGTTTGGGGTTTTGTTTGTGTATGTGCCTTTTTTTCTTAGTCTTCTACATCATTTATATTAATGAAGTGAACACTGTCAAGTGATGCTGCTCTGGCCGAGAGGTCTCATTTTCACTTGGGACTGTTGTTGATGAGTTCACTGTGACAGGTGACCTTGGGGAGCCCTGCCACTTTAGCTGAGGGGTTGGTGACAAACATACCCATAGGTTCCCCTGGGCTTGTTCCTAGGGGGAGGCTGAGATTGTAAAATGGATTCTCTACCTTGTAGAGGTTAATCTTCCAGTAAGAAATGTAAGAAAAAATGTTAAAATTTGCCTGATGTAGGAAACTGATTTGAATGAAAAATACTGCTCAAGTTTGAATGTAGTTACCTGGCTGGAAGAGGGACTCAGACTTTATAAAGCACTTTCCCTCTGAGGAGCCTTACATGGGCTCCCGTGGCTTATTTCTTGTGGTTACAGTGATGGTTCCTGTTTCCCACTAGAAGGTTGCCTGTTAACCCTTCTCACTCTCAAAAAAGCCAGAGGATCTGAACTTTATTTCAAAAGATCTGTTCCTATCTTGTGCTTGGCCTTTCATCTGTGAGATAGGACAGTTTCTAGTGTAGGCCAAAGGCCAAACAGAACACAACAAAAACTTTAGCCTCCCATTTCTGTAAAGCAGTTACATGTTCTGCTTCCCATGGCTCCAGACTCAACACAGCTTTGACCT
The DNA here is from genome assembly GCA_002564285.1 of Tympanoctomys barrerae. NCBI lineage: Eukaryota > Metazoa > Chordata > Mammalia > Rodentia > Octodontidae > Tympanoctomys > Tympanoctomys barrerae. Next base: position 22,846 of record NDGN011338857.1, on the reverse strand, counting down.
CACTCACTAGTGCAAAGTTGTAACTTTTGAGTAAGGTCTGAATACCTGGTGGTACTTAGTGCACAATACCTTGCCAATAGAAGATGCTTAGTAGCTGTTACATTTTCAGATAATATCCTCTGTGAATAGATTCATAAACCCAAAGAGACTCACAATCTTAATCCTTCCAGCCATGGCAGCATTCAGTTGGTGAGGGGTGTTTCTCCCTCTGCAGTATCTGACACACGTATCAGGTCAGGCTGCGTGATTTCGGCAGCTCTGCTCATTCTCATTACACCCTGCCCAGATCAATTATATTGGTAACTTATGGAAACTATATTATGAGTTCTAAATCTTTTTTTCCTCAGAAATAGTGGTGTTTGATTGTTTCTGTAAACAGGCATAGGCAGGTGCTGTGAGCTTGGTTTAGCTTGGGTTTTACATAAACTTCCTACTCTGCTTTCCAAGTCTTTGGTACAGTTGTTCAGTTGCAGCAGCTTAATGTTATTTCAGTCTTCAGGATCAACACCTGTGACTAGAGATGCTTAACTCCAATCACTAGTTTCTTTTTCCTGCAAAGAATCCTGTTCTGCTGCTGTAGGGGTTGGGAATCCAGCTGACTAAGGCAAGATCACCGAGCAGGAAAGGTCCCCCAGGGCCGAGATTTGGCAGTTCGTCCCTGTGAGCACCTGCCTGTGCCACAGCTGGGGTGGAGCCTGCTGTCCCCAGAAGGAAACAGGTTTCCTTCGGCAATCGCAGCACAATCTTAACCTCAAGGAGCAGCAGGCTGGGCCTGCATGGGCGCTAGCCTGGCTGCTGGAAGAGGAAACTGTCTTCACTTGGCCAGGGTCTGCACTGCTGTCCTCAGTCTCCTGACATTCCTAACACCCTGGAGTGACAGTGTGCTGATCCACTTTCCCTTGGAATTCAGCCTAGAGTAAGTCCTAGGCTGTTTTAGAGGACCCCTTTGGCATACGTCCTACCTGAGTTTGTGATCTTTCTTTAAATTTCCAACTGAAACAACACATGAAAGAACTAAGAAACCCGAAACACCAACTTGAGACCTCATCCTAGGGCAGAGGTGTGCACAGACATGTAGCCGCAGGCCAGAAACTTCCTCTTTGGTCCTCAAAACAGCCTGTCAGGCTAGCAGCCAACTACGTGTCCTCTGCTGCCAGAGGGACAGTGCCTTCATGATTCTGATCGTTATCCTTCATGGAGCCCTGGGGAAATTGGGTCTGAGCGGACCCCACAGCTGCAGTCAGGGTTGTAACTGTGCTGAGCCGGTGTTACCTCTCACGAGTCCTGTGAAGGCCTGGGCTGTGGAATGTGGCTTCGGTAGGTGAAGGCTGTTTCTCCACTTGATTCATATGGTGTGGACTGTCTCACAAGATTACACAGGAACAAAATGGCGTTAATGTATCTTTCCACACTAAAGGAGGCAGATAAGGTTTTTCCCTTCTTCAATTTCTTCCTGTACTTTGTCACTGGAGGTGGCGATTTCTGCTTGTGCGGAGAAGACAGCACAGATGAAGGTGAGGACTGTGCCGCCGATGGCAGTGTAAAAGGCCCAGCCCAAAGAGCAGTCTCCGGGTTTGTAGGCAGATGCATAGGGGCCACAGTAGTCTACAGCTTTCTGGCAGCCCCAGCCAGCAGGGTAGAGAATAAGACCAAGGATGAGAAACAGGCCTGTGGAACAGAAGAAAAAACAGGTCAAGGCCTCAGCTCTGTGGTCTGCTGTAACTGCCACTTGCACTGCATAACAGCATCTGTTCCTCCATAGAAAGTGTGAGGGACCATTCTGTGCAGCTCATCTGAGCTGAGCAAGAAATGCCACTTAGAAATATTTTTCAGTCACTTGTCTGCATATTGCAATGTGACTCCACGAATGATGATTCCTGTGGGAATGCAGACTGTCCGCATTGGGCTGTACAGCCGGGAGCACTGCCATCTGGCTGAAAGGGAGCGACTGGCAAACCAGGGTGTGCAGGCCTAATTTGCTGGATTATTGGAACACAGTGCTCATTCCTTAGAGACTGCTTTTGTGCTAGACCAGCAGAGCTGGGTAGCTGCTACAGACCGTGTGGCCTACAGAATTCAAAATATTTACTATCTTTTTTTGTGCCCTGGCCCAAGGGAGCTCTCACAGAACCAATAAGAATGCAGCCTGGTTAATGCCAGACAGGTACTCCACAAGGGGCCAGGCTGAACCTGACTGTCAGTGCTTGAAACACACCCATGAGAACGGTCTGCTAGTATCTGGGAACAAAAAATTTTAAGCAGACATCTCTGCATTTGCAGATCTGTCTAGAGACAAAGTACAAACTTCCTAACGATTTTCTGTCTGGATACTTTGAAGTCAATTCAGCCTTGAGTAGATGCTAACAAGCCCTGCTTCTTCCGTTCTGCTGTCACCCGCCACGGTGGCCCACCATCCTTTCTTTTGCTCATAGCCCGACTTCTCCTGAAGAGCTAGGAACACAGCAGTTAGGAGCTCTTTCCCCTGCCTGCTCTCAGGAGACAACCAAGATTTGAACATGAGATTTCAAGCGTAGGTGTCACCAATGAGTGTCCAATCTGGCGGCAAACTCTTGTCTGCCTGAGCCTCAGCTTGGCTCAGGCCCCTCACCCAGCAGACCTGAATGGAAAAGTGAGAGGGGCAACTCCCATCCCTGAATCTCACCCAGTCAAATGCCAACAGAAAGGCTTTGTTAAAGGCTTTTAGTTCACCTGCATAAAGCATCAGAGAAAGATGCTTTTTTCCCTGTGTAGCAGGAAAAACCTTTTCCTTCAAAAATGACAAGACTGCTAAATCATTGCTCAGAACTCCTATTTTTTTTCTGATACCCTAGAATAGAACTTCATCCTTATGAATAAATCTTGGTTTGCAGCTGTTTTTTTCTTTTCCTCCCCTACTATCCCATGGCTTCCAAGTCACTTAGCAACTTCCCCACCTACCAAACATAGAGTGTGACACTGAGGTCTGGGGAAGACTGGGGACAGCAGTGCAGGCCCCAGATCACAACTTCCACAGTCCTGTCTAGGATGCATCTCCTGCCTGGCTGGGCAGTCTTGCCTGAGCAGCCTTTGAACCGACTGTCTCCACTTCTTCTGCTGTCCCACTGAAGAAGCCTCCAGGGACTCCATGCCTGCTGCCTGCAGATGGACAGTCACAGTCTAGAGACCACTTGCTGGACAGCAGAGGGAGCTGACCAGTGCGTGTGAAGTGGCAGGGGTGGGGTGGAAGGGAGCCTGTCCCACTTTAGAGTGAGCGGGTCCAGAGCCAGCAGTCTCAGGGCTTGGACTAGAATCAAAAGCTAGGACTGTGCAGCAAGGAAGCTCACACGAGGCAAGGACATGAGCCAGCAACAGACTCGCTGGTTACATAGTGGTTCTGGCACCTAGGACCTCTGACTTGGAGTTCAGTCAGGCTGGAATCCAACATCTTACCTCTGTGAGCTGGGTAACCTCAGACGAGCTTCTTACCCATCTGGTTGCTTACCTATAAAGAGACACTAATCCTAAAGTCTCACGATGGTTGTGACTTTTAACATCTAGAGTACTTTCTGCACTCAACAAAATTGGGAAAAAGACCAAAAGTCTAATCATATTAAAGCATTTCACAGACTGTTCCAACTAATAAGTAATGGCAGCTGAACCCAAGCAAGGTAAGAAGACCTCAGCCACAGAGCCCCAGCCCAGCCCTTCTCTCTCTTTATTTCAAGACAGACTTGCAGTCTTTCTGCCTCATCCTGAGTGGCTAGGATTATAGGCGTTACCACCACATCCAGCACATCTGCTGGGGGAGGGGGTGTTGAAAGGTATAGTTTGGGAAAGTGAAGGGCAACAGGCTCCAGTTTAGCTCCACTGGAAAGACTCCAATGTTCTTCGTCGAACAGAGCTTTATATGGCAGGGATCTAAAATCACTTAATTCTGATGCCCATGGCAAGCCTTGGTTAATCCTGCCAATGTACCACCCTGCTCTCCAACATCCTCGCCTGGGCACAGTGAGATCTGTCCTCCTTCAAGGTCTGAGGCCACAGGGCCACCCAGCAGAGTTCCCTGCGCAGGATTCTGCCCCTCCATGGGAGCAGATGCTTGCCAGGCAGACCTGGAGTGAGGGTGCTGCACTTAAGACTTAAGTGTTCGTATGTAGTAGTTTCAATTAAATATTGATTGCATGTTTCATTTGTAATATGTGCCACTCCAGTGTAAAATGAATGCAGTTTAATATACTAGGAACAGAAGACAAAGTACAAGTTTAATGTCACATACTGGCCCTGCCACCGTGCTAAGCTCTGGCTCATTGCAGAACACAGGAAATCATCTGAATGTGGCTATTCTTCCATTAGGCAGCTCCTGTAACAGCCAAGACCCACCTGCAGTTCCCTGACAGGAATGTGTCCCTCCCTTAGGCATTCCCTTTCCAAATGGCACGGGCATAGGCATGATTTTTTTAGTCGCTGCAGGCCACCACAGACCCGCGGACTGCTGCTGGCCTGTGAATGAGGATAGCAGGGAGCCATGCTTGAGTCTGTCTGAAGCCTTAGGGGCAATGAGAGCCAACTGCAGTCACACAGGAGGGTGAGAAAAGGGGACATCTGTGCCAGCAAGGAACAGGGCGAGGTACCCGCTGTCCCCAGCTGACGGGCTGGGCAGACTGGAGGAGCCTCAGCATAACTCCCCTAGTGGTGGCCTGTGCTCCCAGCACTCACCAGAGCACTCCTTAACCACCTGGACTGCCATGAAAACACAGGAACTGGGTGTCACAGAGACAATGGGTCTTAGGTGAGGGGAAGTAACAGATGGGGTGCACACCTTTAATTCCAACCACTAGCGAGGCTTAAACAGGATGGGGAAAGTTCAAGGCTAGCATGGGCAACTTAGCAAAACTGCGTCTCAACAGAAAAGGGCTGGTGATGTAGCAAAGTGGTAGAGCACTTGATAGCATGTTTGAGGCCTGGAGTTCAATCTCTAGGACCTATAAATTAATAGTAAATTTTTTGTAATTATTAAAAACATTTCTCTGGGTATTTAGATTCACACCAAAGAACTCCAGGTCTGTAGGTCACATGACCTCACCGGTGATGCAGCCCTCCTCTCCAGAGTCCCAGGGCAGGGAAGCAGAGCCGTTCACAGAGCCACAGGGCCAGGCTCCAGCACGCTTTGCCCCACGGCGGAGGGCAGAGCATGGGTCCTGCGGGTCTGTGCTCTGCTGCCTGCACCTTGACCTGTGCCTGTTCAGCTAGGAGGGGGAAGAACCGCAGGAAGATGACATCAGTCAGCAGCCCAGGACAGTGGAAGCACCATGGCAAAAATCCCTGAGTGTCTCAAGACACTGTGCCAAGCTGTGCTGACAGGTTGGTGACCCAAAGGGGCCACTTACTCCTGGGGAGAATAAGGGTAGATCACAATTATTTTGTTTTTGTTGGTGATATGCTGCTGACACCTTACAAAGAGCTGGTGCGGCTGCTCATATTTTCTAAGAAAAAAATGAAAGTACAAACCAGTGACACACAGTTTGCTGAGCTCTCTCTTGTCACATGATGGCATAGAGAGACACTGGCAAAGAGGGCTGTAGTATAACCAAGAGGGAAAGTTTAAAAATGGATGTCTCTTTCAGAGATAGGCCGACCCTCCAGCTTCGCAAGCAGAATGTAAGGCACCACATCTCCTTAGCACAGATGGATCTGGAATGGGTAGAAAAGGAACTCGCAGGTGCTGACCCCAGGAGGCTGGGCTGCAGGTTGGATCCCTGGGGAAGGGAGTAGCCTGGAGATATCCTTGTCTACTGCCTCCCGGTGTTCTTCCCATTGCCCCTGCACCCCTAATCAAGGCACGGTGGAGATCTGAACTCCTTTGGAGTCAGCTTTGACTAAATCTTTCCTTTCATCAAAATGAATGGGCTGCCATGTCTCTTGGGAAGGCCATGTATTTCTAGTGCATACCTGTGGACAGTAACAGGCAAATCTCCACATCCAGCCCTTGCTGCTAGAGGGAAGAATATTGTACTGGACGTCAGAATCAACTTTATTCACTTCAATTCTAGTCAGAAACACCTGTCACACTGGTTCTCCTAACTGTGCCTTTTCTTACCACTAAATTTCAGAAACAGCCTGGAGGTGGTGTATCCCTGTGAAAAGGTAGCATTTTCATGACCTTACAAGACAGTTCCTACCCTCTCGCTAACAGCCTCTTGGCACATTGTACCCAGACAGTCATAAGACACCAGTGCCTTACTGGTGAAAGAAAGGAAATGAAACTGGTGCCTCACCACGTGGACTACCCTACGGAGGCCAGCTCAGGCTGTAAACAGTGTCACAGACAGCCCCACACTCACTGGGCACAGGCCCTCCAGGCCACTTGTCCGCTCTGCTACCTGAGTCCCGCTCATCTCCCAGCCCATTCCTCAGGCAGCACAGCAACTGTCCCTGTCTCCCTGGGGAACCTGTGCATGTGGCTTGGGTGTAACTCAAAACAGGCAGGGAGCTGTGCCCTATCACTGCATCCCCAGTGCTCACAGTATGGAAGGCACGAAAGCCAAACCACACTAGGAAAAGCAGTTGTTGTCCTTCCTGGTTCTTCACAGAATTCAGCACTGACTGGGAAAAGACCACCCTAAAATTATGTCTGAGCTACTTCCTTCCTACTGCCCTTGAGCCAGAGTGCAAACCTCACACAGAACTTCTCACCAAACCTTAGGTGGAAAGAAAAATGCCTTTACGGCTTTGGGTGGTACTGGAGTCTGGAATGGCAGTGAGCAGCATGTTCCTGTGGTGAAGATGAGCAACTCGGGCTCCAGGGCTGTGGGTAACAGGAACACAGGTGGAGTCTCGGCCTAAACTCTGCGGTCTGTGAGGAAGGGGAGCGCCCCGGCTGCCTCACGGCTGTCCTCGGCCTTCTGTCCTCTACTCCCCATAGGCTGTCACACAACTGCAACACTCCACGTGTTGCCAAGTACTTCTGCTGGTCACCGCAATGTATACAGATGAGGCCATGTGCCCTGCCTTCAAGCGCAGTCACCAGGCCAGTCCCGCTGCACCCAGTAACTACGCAGGCAAATCCTGGGCATCACACCCCTGCTTCCTCTTCAAACAAGTCCAGGTTAAAAAATTACGCACTGATGAGATCTTTGTTCGCAAAGAAAAGCGTTAAAGGTCAGGAGCAAAAGTCATCTGTTACTGCTCCCTGCAATGTGGGGATAAGCCACAGTGAGGCCTGGCACTGGCCATGCCTGTCACTGTTAGCATGCTATGTAATCACCAGCTCAAATGTGAACTTGGTGATGACAGAGGACTTTCTGCACCTTTTGTGTCCCAGCTGCCTAGACTGACATCTGATATGTAATAAGCATGTAGTAAATATTCACTGAATAGATGAAGGAAAAACTAGAGTGATATGATTGCATGTTTAAGTGAAGCCATTGGAGAAGTTCTTGCCAAGTTGTTTGAAGTAATTGGAGGAAAAACTTTAGTCAATAAAACGAATCTCAGCGGTGGACAGTGTGGGGCAACAGAACAGCAGCCACAGTGTTACTGAACTGAAATGCGTGCCAGGGCCCAACCATGACCTGGCTTTTTGCTTCACCTCCCACACCAAAACCTTGCTGGCCTGGAAGTGGCTCTTGTTGGAAAACACTCAGGAAAGGTGGTGAGCCCCTCGGCCTGACAGCCTTTCAGGTAGCTGGAGACCCACTTTCCCTTAGCAGCAGAGCTCTGAAATGGTTTCCAACCTGGCTGCAGGAGAAGCACCAAGCAGCAGGCTGTGCAGGGAGAAGCTGGAGGAGTGCAGGAAAAGGGTAGGCACAAAGGAATGTGTGGAAGTGGACGCAGCCTGAGCTCGGACAATGGAAGGCCACTGTGGGCAAGGAAAAGGCCCCTTTCCACCGTGGTCCCGGGACAGCCCAGAGCCAATCTGAGCAGAGGGCACCTCTAGGTCTGAGCCACTCCTCTTGCAGGTGCAGAGTGATAGGCTCCATGCTTGCCTCTGGTTAGCATGCTGACCCCTCTTAGTAATTTTTATCATCATCCACAGTGATGGCTGAAGTCCTGTGAGTGTCCCTAATAGCTACCTGTGGGACTGCAACCTTTTCTCTTTCAGTGCCCCAAGGCAGTCAGCCAGGTGCCATACAGACTGCCAGGAGGACACACCACCTGGAGCCACACCAGGGCCCCTTCAGTAAGTGGCCACTGAGGTTTTCTCATGGCAAAGCACATGGCACGGACTACTCATGTTCAGGGACTCTGGAGACACTACGGAAATGACCCTCCATCACGAGACAGGGCCCAAGTAGCGTCCCTGTGCTGTCTTAGAATAGACATGGCACAATTTACAGGGAACTTGGTGGCTGAAATTTTTAAATAAAAATTATGATTAAGTGATCATTGGGAGGTCAATGTTTTTTATTGCTAAAATTAAAGACATTGAAAATAACCATTATTTTCATCATTTAAGAAAGTTTTTATAGTCTTGGGATTTAATCCGGGGCCTTCACACTGAGCTTCATTTCCAGCCATTTTTATTTTGAGACTGTCTTACTAAGATGCCCACGTGGAATTCAAATCTGTGATCCTCCTGCCTCAGCCTCCCAGAGTGCTGGATTATAATTCAGAATAAACTATCCAAGTAAATTAAGTGCAGTAAGTAGTACATCAAAAGATACTTTTTAATTAGTTACTGTGCTATGAAATTTTGCAGATAGTAAGTGAACTTCTTGCCTTCTGAGGTCTCTGGATACGTAATGATTTAGCATTATTATATTAAGTCCTACAATAAACCTAGAGCCACCTTTTTAACACTGAACCCCTGAGGTTGGCTTCTACCACTCTGAATACACAATCACTCTGCATTTTGATCTGAAATTAAGGTTATGGACACATTTGTACTGATTCTAAAGCTATCTTAATATTGGCCTCATTTTCTCAATATGTATAGTTTTAGATTTAGCCTGTATGGAGGACTGTCTTCTAAGAGAATTACTGCCATTCTATTCATAAAGCTCCTGGGAATCCACATATAATAAGTGAACTTCAATGCCTGCTACAGTGCAGGTCTTCAAGGAGGTGCAGTTCTCTCTGCGGTGGCTTCACGGGTTAGGAGAGCATCATCCATGCCCTACACGCCTCAGAGTCCTGAAATGCTCCTGTCAATATTCAGGACCATGCTTCATGATTACTTGTTAAAATAATTTAAACATAGATCACCCCAGGCTTCCTGACATTTTATGCCAACAATTAAGTGGTTACCATAGCAAGCTACTTTCCACGTTTTATTTTGCATATCCATTACTGTATCTGACTTTTAAGAGCATTTGCAATTTTGTTTTAGACCTTACAACTGTTTCTTTAAAACCTATCCTATGTTTTAGATTTAACTAAATTAGTGCCTGCTTGATTTACTGTCCTTTAGGTAGCAGTTTTTAATAAGGCTGAGTTATTCCTTCAACATGATTTTTTAAACCTCTCTAGGCTATCATTTATGAAATGATGACTCTAACACAGCTAGGAAGCAGAAATTCAGGAGATTTAGGGCAGCATCTACAAATATTTGCATGAGGTAGGCATCCCGTAGTAGTTCCTTGAATCTGCATTTAAATATGGCCTGACCTTGGTACACTCCTTACTTTTTGCCAAGAGTTTGCACAAAGTTGATGAATTAGTATCTGTGTCCCATCCATGGAATTCTTAAGTCGATTTAGGCCAAGGGCTGCTGACCTGACTTCAGGTGGAGGCTCTGTGTGTGTAGAGAAATCCAGAGCCCCATTTGGTGACTGGCTGCCTCTAATCCCTGGCTCTCCCTAAGCTGGAAAGGCAGGTACCCTCCCTGTACTCTGAGGCCTTTCTGAGGTTGGGCAACCAGGGTCACACACTACCTTCTCACAGAAAACTAGGTGAACATTTCAGGTGTAAAAATATGGGGTTGGGTCTCCTTCCTAAGCCATTGTCATTTTCCCCTCTTAGGTGGCCAGTCTGGTCTCTGTTGGGGGAGGAAATGGATGGGGGAAAGATGAGTGCAAACAGAACTGGCACTAGGTTGGGCTGTGGTCATTAACTTAGCGAGCACAGATATTTCTCATCTTGTGAATAAAAGCAATGAAAACACTAATCCTGGAGCGTGACCCTGGTGTGTTCTGCAGGCCCACTCATACTTTAGCACATAGATTTATGACAAAAGCAATTCTATAAGTGACAAAGACAAAACCTTCCCGTAGTCTTCTAAGATTCATCTCTCTTGTCTCTTTTTTTCATCCTGTCTTCCTTCATCACAGCCATTTCACTCACTTCCAAGAAAGCTAAGCCTTAGCCGCCCCTGGAAGAACCAGTCCCATGCCCACAGCGTCACTTCAGCCCTGCAAAGGCAGAATTCAGCCCACAGCAATCTATGTGCTCAGTCTGCTAGGGCAGCTGGCTGAGGCGAGGTGACCCTCTTGGACTGAGACCCAAGCAGACAGACCGAGGCCTACAGGGAGCAGCCAGCGTGAGAGCCAACAAGATTGGGAGGAGCAACACGAGGGAGGGCTGGGGGACAGCAGGCAGCCAGCCAGGCCTTATGGCAAACCCAGGGAGCCAGTTCCAGCCAGCCAGAGTGAGCGGATCTAAGTACACTCTGCTGGCTCTGTTCCAGGCCTGAGTCCCTGGGGAGTTCATAGGAGGAGAGAGCCCTCCAAGCATTTCCAGAAACAAACTGCTTGATGTTGTCATGGAAAACCTGGATCTTTGCATTCTACAGTTTCACTGTGGATGACATCCAGGTCACAACCTAAGGAAGACATCTGGCAAAAAAACAGCCTTTGCTGGCTGATTACCCAGCTTTTGTAATGAATCCCAGCAGGATACAGACTCATGTGCAGTTCTGGCTCTGCCAAGTCCTGAACCAGCTCTCACCGAGCAAGGACCAGTCAGCTGGTGATTTATGTTCCCAGAGAAGTCTGAGAAGCCACCTGCAACCAAGACTCCACTGGAGAAGAAAAGGATGAGAAGTATGTGCCAGGGCAAGGGAAGGGAGGATGAAGTTTGTTTTCCTGTTGATGTGGCTATCTTTTGGTTTGTTTAAAAAAAAAAAAAATGCAAGGACACACCTGGTCATGAAGGCATGATATGAACAGCACAAAGACAAGTCTAAATGCTACATACAGTAGCTCTGCTCTGTAGAATGAGCAATTCTAAGAACATAAAAAATACAGTGAAACTTTCCAAGAAAGTAGAAATACTTTATGTATTTGATAAAGGGTCTTACTATGCAGCTCAGACTCATAGTAATACTCCTGTTTTCAGCCTCCCCAGCACTGGGATTACACCCGGTCTTGGTGGCTGGCTCAGCACACCCCGGGGCGGTGCCAGCATGGCATATGGTGCAGGGATTGAACCCTGGACCTTGCAGTTGCCTAAGCAGGTCCTTAATCCACTGAGCTCTTACCAGCCCTAGAAATACTTTGATAACTATCTTATAGCTGTTACTAGTTACTGTATGCCAAGCACTGTGCTTAAGCCTCATGTGTTCTCTGTCATGGTTTAGACCTAACACCTAACCCCCCACCCCCGCAATTCTCACGGCCAGTGGGGCTGGCTGGAGGGGTAGTCATTGGAGTGCAACCTGCACAGATGAATTCTCCTCTCCAGCTCCTGCTTTCTCTTTCTGCTTCCTCGCTGCCATAGGGGAAAACAGCCCTCCCCATTACCATTGTGCCCTATGGACTCTGCCTTCAAGCCGCAGACCATGGGGCTAACCCCACTAACCTGTGAGACAAAATAAGCCCATCCTCCTTCAAGTTGTGGGTGTTGGATATTTTGTTCCAGCAACAGGAAAGCTGACCAATATAATATCTAATCTGCAAAATAATTCTGAGGTAAGTAGTACTAGTAGTAATAGTAGTAGTAGTAGTAGTAGTAGTAGTAGTAGTAGTAGTATGCCTATTTTATAAGCAAGAAAAGTGAGGCCGGTGCTTCATAGTCATTTTAAGGGAAGGGCTGAACTCTGAATTCCTGTCGCGAATGAATGCTGAATGTCACAGCCCCTGTGCAAGAAAACACTTTGGAAGCACATCTTGGTGCTCACCTTGAGGCCAGGCCTTAACTACAGGCACACTCCGTTATCTAGGTTAACTGATAGTAAATGTTTAAAGTATTCAGGTAAGGATTTCCATTGAGATGGCAGATTTCTTTATACCCAGCTTCTAAAATGAAAACATCAAGATTTTAATGACATATTTTTTATAGATGATGAGGTCTGTGTAACTTGTTGCCTATTCTTTAAAATTATAAATAGCAAAGGAATATGCTTACAGTATCATTTTACATTCAGCTATATGTTATAAATACATCCGTTTGCCAAGATGCAGGTTACAGGAATGAACTCATCCCAGCAGTGTACCTCTGAGGAATCTTGCACTATTCTGCCAACAGGCTTCTAATCATCTGTCTTAACACTGAATAGTTCAGGGGGAGAGCAGAGTGATGTGCACAGCTCCAAGTCCCCGGCCAAGGCCGGGCTAACTAGGTGCTGCTGTAGCCCAGAGAAAAAGCGAGTGAGCAGTGTGCCCCTGGCATAGTCACTTCCTCAGCTGCCTACCTAGGAGGACGGCTACTGTTCACTTTGCTTCAGCTTAGTGTAGACCTCTGCAGGGGAGAAGGAGCCTGTGGCAGTTATGTCCCCAGAGCATGTGACAGATGTCAGGTCAGTTTTTCTCAGGATCTCCTTGCTACCTATGCTGCTGGCTGGACTGGGAGGGAAAAGGAAAATTCTTTCCTGGGTTTCAGTGTTCAGCATTAGGCCAATAGTCCCTACAGAGCTGAGTGACTAGACAGGAACCTGTGACTCCTGCCACAGTAAAATTGTGAGTAATTTCAGAATTTTTAAGAGGCTGCAAGTCAGTGGTTTCTTTAGAAAACTCAAGACTTTTGGAAGAGAAAGACCTGGCAGAGTAGCCCCAGTGATGTGCTCTTACTCCCTTCCCTTCTGCTTTTTTTTCCTAGGGGCATTATGCAGGGAGAAAAGCTAGGAAAACGCACCAGAGTGTGTGGATAACTGTGATACATACATCCAGTCTGCACAGAAATGAAGGGTCTTGCTGCTTCATGTAAACAGGAAACTATACAAAAAGATCAGTCAGACCCACATCCTTGGAGATGGGATTCACTGGTCCAAGCCTTTTAAAGAACTGTGTGTGAAGAGTCTTGAGAACTACAGAACTAAAGGTTGCTTGTGCCTTTCAATGACTGCAAGACAGATTTGGTGTTCGGACGCAGCCTGTCCCATGCCCTGTTATAAATGGCCATGGGCTTGCTAGAGGGCAGATCCCCATCACAGGCCTTCCCAGGGGGGCAAGCCAGACAGAACCCACAGAACCCCAGAAGAGAAATGCGGAGGATGTTGGAGTTCTACCCAGCCAGGGAAAGCTCCTGGCTAGTCAACCAGGGCTCTTCAATAGGGCAAATAAACTATGCTGGCTGCACTTAGCAGCATTTTTTTCTTGGCTTTTCAGAAGCCACTGGTACCACCACAGAAATTTTAAGATAGCCATCTGAGAGACACTGTGTCTAAGGAAAATAAAAGGTATTTCTTTGAAAAGAAAAAGATGAACCAGTACTGAAACTTTTATTTAACATTTTTAGAAGGTGAAATGCCAAGCTTAAGGTCATGTACCTCAGATTTCTGAAGCAAATCAAAGGGGACAATAAGCTTCACAGAAGGAGAAATCTAAGACAAAAAAACTAAGGTAGGTCTTAGTTTCCAATCTCCCTATTGTTCAGAAGACGGAATGCGGATGTGCAGAGAGGGGTTACATTTATCTCAAGTGGAACTGCCAGTTGGTGACAACTGAAAAGGGAACCCTGGCCTCCCAGATTCCATGAATGCTTATGACTGACTGCCTGGGTCATTCATGGTATGGCTGATCCTGGTAGAGAAAGAAAGATCCAAGATTTGTTGCTTTGGGATGGAGAGTTCAAGAGGCGCTCTGGTGACTGAGGGAGTACAGGGCCCTTCAGAGCAAACGTAAGTGAGAAGCAGAGCAGGTCCTTGGTGATCCCTCTTGGCCCATTCTCCCCAGCCCACCCCAGTCCTTCTTTCAAATGCATACCAGCCACAGCCCCCTAAGATTGGAGGAACAGAAAACTTTATCTTATCAGCTGTTTGGGGGAAAAAACTGGTCATTTGATCTGTTTATATAGAAGGCAGCTCAGCTCAAGCACTTGATTCCAGGGAGAGGAGAGCTCATTCATCTGGGGTCTGTTTCCTCCAAGCCCAGATCTGTTCTTATCTTCACTGGTACACCCCCACCCCTCCCCCAGGCTCTGTGCTCCCATTCTCTGAGAAGGAGCCACCTTCCTTTAGGGCTGTAGGTGGATTCCTGTACCTCTTGCTAGGCTTAAACACTTTTAGTGAAAAGTAAATACTTTTCCCCCTTCAAAAATGAAACCAGGCCTGCCCATTAGTTCAGTTGTTTGGGGCCAGGGAATTAGCGCAGTAGAATAAGCGTTTGCCTGGCAAGCTCAAGGGCCTGAGTTAAATCCCTGGTTCTGCCCGCCCCCCCCCAAAAAAAAAAAATCAGTATTTTTTACTTTCTGGAGACGTCAACTACCTCAGTGTAGGACAGATTACTATCCTCTGGATTTATATCCACCTTTTAACCCTCAGGAGAATCCTAGGAAAGTGGGGAGCATATCTCTTCCTGCAGGTCACAGCCTGTTCTCTGGGATCACCATAAAGAGGTCATACTTTCTTTCCACTGCTGTGAGAAGTTCCCAGAAAGTGGAAGGGTAGCTTGCATTTTCTATGCGTGCGCAGAACATTCTGGCAGGCTCCAGAAGACACAATTTAAACAGAGCATCATTAAACAGAGCAGCTGATAGGCGGTCCTTCTCAGCCTTTCTTCCGGGCCAAAGCCAAACTCTGGGGGCAAGGGTGGGGCTTGCTGCTCCCGCGGAGCCCTGAGCAGTCATCCCTTCTCAGCAGCTTCTGGCCGCAACCTCATACGGGATGCGCCCATTTAGAAGTGTGCTTTAATCTAGGGGGTAAGCAAAAGGGGGAAAGGGGGCAAGAGGAAGACAGTAGAGGGAGAAAATGAGTGGAGAAGGGCGAAACCGGATCTTCACACTGAACACGGAAAAGGGGCCCACGTGGCCGACCGCAGACTCGAGCTCCCTGGAGCAGAAGTTGGGAGAAAAGCTCATGGGGAGCCGTCCTCCCTGCGCCCTCCCTGTTCCCACTTACCCGCGATTCCCTGCAGGAGCCCGCACACGTTGAAGATGCTCTTCTTCATAATACTCTGCACACACATGGTGAAGACGGACACCAGGGCCACCACGCAGAGGATGAGGATCCCCACAGCCAAGAAGATCGCAGTGGCTTGCCAAAAGCCACTGGCGATCTCGCTGAAGCTCTCGGCATAGGGCCCGCACAGCGTGTCGCGCGGGACATGTTGCAAGCCAGGGTTTCGGATGCAGCGTGCGTAGATACCCAGCGTGGGGTGCGGGAGTTCAGGGCTCCCCCCTGCTGTTGGCTCAGCCCCAACACCACCACGGCCCTTGGCCTTCCCTATCAGCCAGTCTGCGCTCATAAAGGCAATGAGCTCCGCAAAGGCCACCACAATACTCAGGAGGGTCCAGAGCATGGAGCGGCAGGTGACAATGACATGACACATATTGAAGTTCAAGGCGGGAATCCAGGGGTTAATCAAAATAGCCGGCCGGTGGAGCTGGAGGCGGCGCTGGCGGCCTGGGAAGGAAGTCCAGACACGGTCATTCACTCCCGCAGCCAGCGGCAGCAGCGCAGTCTCGAGCGGGCGGCATGGGTGCCCTGACACTGGTCGTAGTCTGGTGGTCGGTGGTCAGGCCACAGCGGCCTCACCTAGGGCAAAGGAGAAAGGGGGGTGTGAGCGCCGGCCCGCCGGGTTCCACCCACAGCCCGGCCCCGCCCACAGCCCACCCCTCCAGGCTTCGCCTGTGCCGCCCCTCGTCTCCGCCTTCTATCCAGTGCCCAGGTCTGGCCAACACGCGGGGCAGTTGGCGGGCTGGAGTAACTTTCCCCTTCTCCTTGACCACACACACAGAACACTGCGTGGCCGGCCTGGAGGTAGCGTGGCTGGAGGCCCAGAGCCCACCCTAGAAGGGGCGGCGCCTCTGCCCGCGACCTGCTTAGAGAAGGCAGCGGGCAGGGTAGGGTGGACCTCAGCAATGCTGCAGGCTTTGGCAGATGTTCTGGAAAACTCGGTCCAGAAGCTTTCGCTCAACAGCGGAGAGTAACAATATCTAACTTTTACTGCTGGAAATGGAATCCCAATCACTGTGGAGTGTGTCCTTCCTTGGTGAGACATGCAACAGGAAACACTCCAGTGAAAATAAACACTGTTCCCTGCACTTGTTTTCATCTATTTCTCAAGTTACTTTAGACAAAATAATTTATATTAATTAAAACTCAAAAAAAAAAAAAAAAAAGGCTAACACCTCAAAGAACTGCTAGTGGGGTGTGGTGGCACACACCAGTAATCCCAGCACTCCAGAGGGTGAGAGAGGGCGGCAAGTTCGAAGCCAGCCTGAACTACACAGTGAGATCCTGTCTCAAAAGAACTGAACTGATTTGGGAACATTATCCAAAACAAGTCTTAAAGCTCATTAATGATGCAAGTATTATTATAGTTGAGTGACATGGCAGACACTGGCCATGAGGAATGTGTCCCCTGAATTGTCCCAATTCATCACATGTGCCTTTGACCTAGCTTCATTTCCCCCAGGTCTGTAACTCAACATGCCCATTGTTTCTGGTTTCACAGAGGCTCATTCTATTCCATGGACAAATGACCTCATTACCAGAGGACTCTGCCCCAGTAGTTCAACCCCCTTCAGCAGAGCCCAAGCCCTGAGACTTGGGGCTGCCTGTGCAGCTCTGTGGCCCACTTCTGCCTCCTCCCAAGGCCAGCTCCTGGGTCCCTGGACATGTGGCTCTGCTCGCAGTGATCTGCTATTCCTAATCAAGTTCAGGTCAGCTGCATGCAGACTAGTAAGAACCCTCAGCTTGCTGCAGCAGGGTGAGACCGGAAGAAAAGAAGCCAAAGCCACTGTCCAAGCTTCACATGCCTGTTCCATAGCACACATCAGTGTTCTGCCTGCTGGCTAGCACCTACATGAGCACTGACTCTGCTGTTTCACAGAAGGGGATGTGTTTAAAACTCCACGCATCCCTGTCATTACACAAGTTGCTAGGAGAGCATAAACCTGGAAAGATGGCACTTAGTTATCACGCTGTGTGTTAAATGGCTGTGCTGAGAACTCGGTGAGGGCAAGGTGGGGTGTCCCACTGAGCTCTGGAGTTCTTCCTCCACCACTTGGCCATGGTATATGTAACTTTTCAGAGCTTCATCTGCCACCAACATGGAGCCCTATCTCAAAAGAGGGCTGCAAGGAATAAAGTGACATAGTAACTGCTCAGAAAGACCCCTTTCCTTCGCAGTGTTTCCCCTGACTTTAATAACAGTGGTCAGGTGAAAATGGGAACAATGCAGGTCAGAGACCTGGCCACTGCACACAGAGAAGCTACTTGAGATGGATACTGAGTGTCCTTCCTGCTTAAATAGGCTTCATGGGCAAGCCTTTGTTTCCCCATTAACTCGTTTGCCAAGCTCAACTGGTTAAAATAGATAGCACTAAGCCAAAACACATATCCTACTGACACTCTCTCCTCCCATTTCCCAAACCTTACCAAAAACAAAAGCCTTTTGAAAAATGTTACCAATATCAGAGAGATTCTGAGAAGGTAGTTTGTATTGAAAATCATCATTCTGTATGAGAGTAAGAGTATGAGGCTTCTGTGGGCCTGACAGGCCATATTTACCCACAGGCTTGTGAGCATGTGAACCAATGGGTGCAAACGCAGCCTTTTAGGAGAAGCTGAGGCTCCTACAATACCGCCTCATTGATTAGAAAGCCAATTTGCTATTCTGTCCAGTCTAGCTCCATCTCTAGCCCTCTTCTGTTTAACGTTGATCTATCACCATGGAGATGCATGCGTATTGGTCCCCTTGCTCAACTGCAGGACTCTGTCATAACCTCAGGTGATTTCAATCTTGTGTACCTGTGCCATTATCAACTGGCCTCACTAGCAAGCTCTGCTCGTAGCAGGAGTGGAATTACAAATCGGGAGTGGAATCAACTTTCAGCTTCCAAAGAGAAAATCTCTCAATGTTCAGAAGCAGGGAAGATGGGGCACTCAGACTCAGCAGACCAGACCACGCCAAGTTAGGTAGTGTTATTTAAGGGCCCACATGCTTAAGCTCAGAAAGTAGAGTACCTTCTCCACCCAAAACACTCCCTTCCAAATTATCACTCTACACCAGAAGGGCTGGGATGAGGCCTTGCTCCATGTGTCTGTTTGAATTAGAAGATAAGGTGCTTTGGTCTTTCTGGCATGCCTACTAGCTGCTGCAGAGTCACAGTCAGCCATGACACAAAAGGGCAAATGACCAACACTGAAGCTTCTCAGGGCTAGGGCAGCCTTGCCTAGGAAAGTCAACAGTGTGGTGGGACGTGGAAAAATCTGGAAACACAGCAGGGGCTTCTACAGCATGACCTATCAGGCTGGCACCTGTTGATACATCATCCCCATCTTCACTATAGTCCCTGGTAACTGCAGGATACTGAGTCCACTGTTCTTCAGCAGCTCACTGTAAGCCAGGCCATCCCTGCCACCTCACATAACAGTCACTAAATACATGTCACTCTAGGACATCTGGTCTTGCCATCACATCCCTGATGACCGTGGGTAACCTGGCCAACTCTCTGACTTGCTGCAAATAATGGTACAATTGCTACAAAGGTCCACAAAGTAAACTCTTTTAGAAAATAATAATAATAATAATAATAATAATAATAATAATAACAACAACAGGAAACAAAGGAGTTGTGTAGAAAACTACAGTAAGACCATAGTGAGGACAGACAGGAAGCAGCAGTGTGTAAGAGGTTGGTCTGCAGCAGTGGGCACACTGCCTACTTCACAAAGCCCCAAAGCGAACTCAGGGAAGGTGCCGAGCAGAGCTAAGTTGGATCTGTCGCTCAGACTGCAGGGTTCCCTCTTTGGAAGCTTCTTGGTATCAGTCAGAAGGGAGAAATGTGCATGTGAAGCCACAGCCAGGTGGGGCTAATGGGGAGACTACCGGGACAGACTGGGGCACAGGGCACCTCTGCCTGGAAGGCTGAGGGAAACTGAAGGGCTCTGGTCACAGCTGAGCACACAGTCTAGCTCTCCAGTGGGGAACAGCAGCACACCTCCTGGGAAAGGGGTACAGGGAAGTGTTTTGAAGAAGACCACCTTGTTTCCTTGCCTTGGTTCTGGTTTCCCACTCCACTATGAAAGTTTCAGACACAGTTGTCAAGAACAGACACTGAATATCCATATATCCAACACCCAGGCTCAACATTTGTCAACATCTCCCTAAGCCTGATTCCCTCACCCACAGCATACATGTATTTTTTTTCTGAACCATTTGAAAA
This sequence comes from Tympanoctomys barrerae, assembly GCA_002564285.1. NCBI lineage: Eukaryota > Metazoa > Chordata > Mammalia > Rodentia > Octodontidae > Tympanoctomys > Tympanoctomys barrerae. The sequence continues at coordinate 3,382 of NDGN011338857.1, read as the reverse complement.
TGAGCCACACATGCCTTACTACTTCATCCCCAAATACATTAGCACGCACATTCTAAAATTAAGGATATTTTCCTGCATAGTCACAATAAGATTACTATACCTGAGAAAAGTGACAATACTACTTTTACTACTATGTTGTTATACTCTGATTTCCCTACCCCACCCCACTTTTGTAGTAATTTCTTCTTAGAACCATGACTCAGTCAAGACTCAAGCATTACATTTGGCTGGTTTAAGGACAATTAATAGTCTTTCCTCTCTAGCCTGCACCCCTCTTCCCCATGTTGTCAATTGTTTGGAGATACTACATGAGTTATTTTACAGAATATCTAACAACTGGACTTGTCGATTTCCTCAGGATGTCACACTTTTCCTTCTGGTCTGCTTTACAGAAATGGGGAGTTAACGCAAAAGGCCAACTCAGATTCAGCTTACGTACTTCCAATGAGAAGCTGCCACGGGTGATGCTGTGGAATCCTCCCTTTATCCCTGGAGGAACACTACTAGGACTGCACCCAAGAATCAGAATACTTTTATGTGTGCATGTGTGTGTGTGTGTGTGTGTGTGTGTGTGCATGTATATATAAAAATAACTCCATGCCAAGTTTCTCTTAAGGCCAGAACAATCGTGATCTGTGGGAGCAGAGGCTGGTCATGGCAGTGTCTCTCCTGACAACCCCCCCAGAGATTCTGATGCCAGAAGTGAGGCTCTCTGTTGTGAGGTGCCATCCTAGAAGCTACCATGGAATCTCCTCAGATGCGTGTGCTGTATTTCTTTGAATGGAGCTATGTTTTATATATAACTTAGGAAAACACAAAAAGATCTAAAACATCTACAAACCTAGGAGGGAGCTACAACCTCAAACAGATGTAGCTTCTTCCCTCAAAATTTGTTTGAATCAAGAGAACAGGATATGGAGAAAAAAGCTTTTGTGTAACCAGGAAGGTCAAAATTTAATTGCAGCCTAAATTACTTGCCCAGCTTTGAACTCCAGCCATGGGAGCTAAGACACTAATGACTCATAGCTCTGGCCAGGGCAGCCTTTCAGGATCTCCTTAGTAAAAGATTGCTCAAACTAGAGTGGGAGCAGAGCGTAAGTAATGTTTACTGGAAAGACTAAGGGTGGAGATGCCCCAACTGCTCGTGAAGATGCATAAACAGGACCAATCAACATCATAAAGCACACTGACCACAGAAGAAGAGATTTGATTTGTTGAAGAAAAAAGGACAAGTGCATTAATGTGTGTGTTATTCTCTGAGTTGTAGTCTAACCACACTTAACACTTTCTCCTTTAGCCCTGCCTGAGCTGCCGAGACAAGCTTCTCTCCTCTGCGCATCTCTGCATCTGCTGGGAAGATGCTGAAGCTGTGGTTCTCAGCTGGGGTAGTTCTGCCCCTACTCTGCACAGCACAGGGACAGATACCAGGCAGTGTCAGGAGGCATCTGGAGAGGGCTATGTGTACTGCTTGTAATTCATGGGCAAGGCTGCTGTGAATCCCAGCGATGTTTAGGACAGGTCTAGCTGGAGAACTGTCCACGCAGGTGATAGGAGTCTTCTGGAAACCCTGCCTCTGGGCCTGCTCTGAGCAATTCCTTTGTGTCAGACATCCTAGTAAGGCTGTTGTGTCCCTAAGCTTGTACCACCAATCCACGACAACAAGAAGAAAGACGCCAGAAAGTTGGGCAGGAAAGTTGGCCCAAGGGGCCAGTTTCCCACTGTGGCTCTAGTTTCCAACTCTGTCTTCTAAGTGGCCCATACATTCGGATTTCTGAAGCCCACTTATACATTTTCTTTTTACTCCCCTTCTACAAATTTCCTCATCTAGAACTCTTTTTTATGTGTCTGTCCTTCTGTGACTGTCACACAGGACTGAACAAACCAACTTTCAGAAGGACACCAGGGTCGATTTTGCCAGGGTACCATGCTATGCCTGAGCCTGTGCACACTGTATGTCAAGAGCTTTTCTAGTTTGTTTAAATGAAATGAAAACCTGAGTCTCACAACTTGCTTTTTATTGTTGCTGCTTTATGTAGTTTTTAACAAAAGGCAGCTTGCAAGTTTATAATGAATTCTGTGATATCAGCCAAAATGTAAGGCTTCAAATGAGCTTGTGAGTTTTTTAGGATCAATAAGAAAGCAGAGTTTGTGCTTCCCTGGCAAGCACAAGGCCTGAGTTCGATCCCTGGTTCCACCAAAAAGAAAAAAAAAAAAAAAAAAAAAAAGCAAAAAGCAGAGTTTTAATGGCAAAAAGTATCACAAGAGTGGAAATCAAAGAAATTTACAAATAAAAATCAAGACATAACCTCCCTCTTCATGAATTCCCACTGCAGAGGGGAAGTTTCAGTGTCTCAGCTGTGAGGATCCATGGCTCTGAGAGGCCATGGACCATTGGGTACCTCTCTGTGCTCAGGGACACCAATGCTCATTTTCACAGTAACTGCTGGCCTCCTCACCCCTCTGTCTGGAGGCAGAAAGAGTGCTGCTAATTCCCAAGATACACCACCACCAGCCAGGTTCCTCTAGAGCAGCTTCCTAAATCCCAGAGCAGATACATGGAAAGGATCAGGCCATCTGTTACAGCGGAGCCTCTCATATAACCCCACAGAGCTCCAGAAACCTGAGCTCTGCCCCATCCTGACTGGAGGCACCTGGGAGAGCTCCCAGGGAAGACAGTACTATCACTCCAAATATTCCCTAGCCTTAGCTGGACGAGGACTGGATTTTTCCACCTCCCTGGCCCTGGGACTTCTTTCAGCTCTTCTGGTGTGCAGGGAGGCACATGAGTGTCCCTTCCCCTCTGCTGTGACTTCTGAACTACCCCAGCTAGGTCCCTCCAGCAGCTGTGTACTTGACAGCAGGGGGCAGAGCCACAGCCACACCCACAGGGACATGCAATGTAGGCCAAAAGCAAGCTCCGCTGTTGCTAGTGCTGGCTGCTGGGATTATAACACTGCCTCCAAAACTCAGGCTGCCTCCTGACTGGGTCAGGAATGCTTACGTCTTCTCTTTCTCTCTCATTCTCCTTGTCTCTCATTCTTTTTCTCTCAAAATAAGAAAAAAGTAATTACATGTTAAAAAAAAAAATCGCCTCTCCCCAGGCCTCACTTCTCTGAGATATAAGATCCATAAACTATTGAGTGATTAGGAATACATACTCGTAATTTCAAAATTTTTAAACATCTGAAAAAACAGCAAAATAGACTCATATGATGCAGCCACACCCAGTTTATTAAACATTGCACAACTCAATGATCTCACAGCTAGAGCTCAGCCTGTGCAGTGTTTTAACTTTCCTTAATGAGAATGCCAAGTCCAAAGCAACGCAGAGCTTTAAACTTTCATTTATTAGCTTGAGGAATTCCCTGGATCCAAATAATGT
>NDGN011338849.1:0-17867 GCA_002564285.1 Tympanoctomys barrerae | reverse complement strand
CATCACCACACCATCACCATGCCCACATTCACCATCACCAACATCACCACACCATCACCGCCATCACCACCACTATCACCACCATCATCACCATCATAACCATCACCACTACCACCACCACCACCATCACCACCACCACCATCACCACCGCCACCATCACCATCACCACCACCACCACCACCACTATCACCACCGTCATCACCATCATAACCATCACCACCACCACCACCATCACCACTACCACCACCACCACCATCACCACCACCACCATTACCATCATCACCAACTGTATAAAACTTCCCTGGGTCCCAGCCCCTGGCTGTATGCACTTGCCCTGCACACAGTAGAGAGAGACTGACAGGTGGCTGCAGCCTGAGTGTGTATACATGGGTGCCAGCCCAGGCCTGGGATGTGCCTGGACCCGAGCTGTCCTAGGAGAGCTGTTTGGTCGCAGGAAGGAAAAAAGTCAGGAGTTGCCCATGAGTGAGGAGATTTAGGGGCTGTCCCCTAAGGAAATGGGAGCTGCAACACCATTTTCCAAGGCCTGCAGTCAGGGAACCAGGCCCACCACCTGTCCTCCAGCCTGCACCACCCCTTCTGGCCCTGGCCAGAGCTCCAGCCCCAACACCTGATTCTCTGTTCTGAAAATAAGAGCACAGGGTGAGGGACAACTCTTTTCTTCCTCAATCCTGGGGAGGAGCCCAGGATCTTTGCACAAGGCACATCCCTGGCCTTGTTTTACTTTGAGACAGGGCCTCACTGAGTCTCTGAGTTGCTCAGACTGGGCTTGAACTTACAGTCCTCCTGCCTCAGTCTCCCCAGGATGGTCTCCTCTCTCCTAGGCATGGTCCCTCTGTAAGAGACACCCCCTCCCCTCCCCCACTGCACTGCGTCGGGCTGCATCTTGTTGAAAGTGGGTGTCCTCGGGCACTCGTGCTCCACACCCTCCTCCTCCCTCCTCCAGGGCACCTCCCCTCCCCAGCCCTCAGGAGGGCTCCCCACTGCAGTCCACCTGCATTCCCTGCCTGAGGGGCCCATTGTTCCCAGGACTTGAGGGCCAGCATACACTGACAATGCCCTCCTTGAGCTTCACTCATGAGCAATAAGCCTTGAAATGCAACCGCCCGCCCCACAGAAGCCTCTCAGTGCCCACAGGCCTGGCATGTCCAGACCGACCCTGTGTCCCTGCACGCAGACACATGCTTGCTTGCACACGTGCTCCTGCTAGACTGGAACTGGCCAACTGTTCCTGCACCTGCAGGCCAGGACTTAGTTCACGACGTGCCTGCAGCTGCACTCCCAGACGTGCCCCAAGTCTGCCCCACACCTGCTGCCCACAGCCCTGGCTGTGTGACAGGAGGGGTGGTGGCTGACCAAGGCTGACGTTCTGCTGCCACTGGGGCTTTGTCTCTTGCCCAGCTCCACCACAGGAGGACTGTGGGAATGGATTCTGGCCAGGCCAGTCAAGTCCTGGCTGTGTACTTCAATTACCACGACAGTGGCGAGTAGGGAGACGAGTTTCCACCAGGAGGGCACTGGCCCAGAGCAAAGCTGCACGGGCAGGGGTGGCCTGACCACTCTATTCACGTGCACACACCCCACAGGCTGGGCAGGCCAGGAGGGACTGCTGGAGTCATGAGAATGCATTCAGGAGTCAAAGCAGGTATAGGAGCTGGGACTGCAGTTGAGAGCCAAGCCCCAGATGCACGGGTTGTCAGAGAAGAGCCAGGGTATGGCAGTGGCAGTGTGCCTGGGTGAGCAGGCCAGACCTGCAGGCTGGAGGCCAGAGGAGGCCATGCTGTGGCCCAGAAGAGGCCTGTGGTGGCATCAGGGGACACCTTAGGCCTGAACCTGCTCCATAAGCAAGTCCAGAGGCCATGCCACACATGTTGGGCTTCAGAGCTCGGAGCCTTCACCAGTCACTACCTCTCCCTACCCCACTTCCCTCGACATGCTTGCAGCCCACTCTGGCCTTCCAGTCCTGCCTGGAGTCTGCCTCCTCGTGGCAGCACGGGCAGGAGGGTAGTGGGCAGGGGCTATGGCTTAGGCTGAAACCAGCTCCCTCCCTGGGCACCGCCCCCAGCCTCAGGGCAGTCCACCCTGTCCTTGGAGAAAACATACAGCTAAGGGCACACTGCAAACCCACCCCGAGCAGTCACAAGACAGTGGTGACAAGGAAAGTTCCCGGCTTTTTCGGAGCAAGGAGTCCCACTTTGAAGTGAGGCCCACAAGAGAAACAGGATGAACAGGGATAGCAAACAGCAGGTGGGGACAGGAGATGGCTAGACAGGTCCCATGGGCAGCAGAGCCCTCACTCGGGCCAAGGCGCGGGGGCTAGTCAGGCCCCCAGTGCCTGCAGGGGATAACAGTGGAGAGTTATTAAAAAAAAAAAGACAAAGCTTCCAGTACTAGGGGGCAGGGAGGAACGTGCCTGTAGTGGATGGGCACAGCGATCTCATGGCCACTGCTTGCTAGAAGTGGGGGGGGGGGAGTATGCGTCTCCTGGAACAGAACTATGGGGTGAGTAGCCAAAGACCAAGCTAACCAGGGCCAGAGGTGCCTGTGCGTGGACAGCTGTCCCCAGCAGATGAGGTCCTGCTCAGGGCACCAGGCAATCAGTGCTCGGCCCTTCGCTGAGACCCTGAGACCTGTTGCACAGCTGCTCTGTCGTGTTTTTCTCTGTAAGGAACAGGATGACAGCATGGCTATTACTGTGCAAAAGCAGCGGAGACAGAACATGACCCTGGAGCTGTGTTCTAACAAAACTTTATTTAGTAGCAGATGGGGCAGACGCGGTCTGAAGGAGGCTGTCTGAGTCCCCTGCTGCAGATGGGCGTGGTAAGGCTTCCGACAGCACGATACACCAGACTGGACATTCCAGAACATGGACCTGGCCTCTGCCCATTGGGATACTGGGGAGGGACACAGCTTCCAACCCATGCGCAAGGCCAGGCTGAGGCTGGGCAGGGGCAGGAGGGTGGCCCTGGACTGGCCTGACCCCTGGGCCTTTCCGCACAGCAGAGAGGAGAGCCCGGCGCAGGGCCCGCACCACCTTCACTCCAGAGCAGCTGCAGGAGCTGGAGAAGATCTTCCGCCTCACCCACTACCCTGACATCCACACCCGCAGCCAGCTGGCTGCCAGGATCAACCTGCCAGAGGCCCGGGTGCAGGTACAGTCACCCTTCACGCCAGAATGCTGGCCCACAGATCCTGCTCCCCAGCCAGGCTGCCCCAGCAAAGGCTCCCTGGCTCTCTTCTGGCATGGCCACCCTGGCCAAGGGTCACTTCCCCAGGAGGGAGGTCACCATCACTGTAAGCCATGTCCCTCCTAGGTGGACATGAGCAGGCGGGCACCAGGTATCTGAGTCCACCCAGCTGTGTCCGAGTCCTGCTCCCTAAGGCTTGTAGCCTCCCCTCAAGATACAAGCTGTGATCAAACCAGATGATGTGTGATGACCTACAAAGAGCAAACACCTAAAAATAACAAGCAAATAAAATGTTTTTTACACTAAGACACATTACCATTGATCCCTCTCAAATTCTCCCCCTTGATTTTAACACACTCATCCCACTGTTGGTGCTGCTGTCTGCAACAGCTCTGGAGTCCTCTCTTTTGTTGCACTGTCCTGGCTCCCAGGCAGTCCTGAATCCACTCAACATATTCACCTTTTGTGGTCACTTGGACTTTGGGAAAGCCAAAAGCATTAAAGTGCCAGACCCGGGGAGTGAGGCGGGCAAGGACGCAGCACCACGGCCTCATGGGCGGCCGGCCTGCGGATGGCGTTAGCAGCACGTCCACCACATTCTTTATCGCCCCTCATAAAGACGCTGGGGTGATGACAGAGGCACTTGCCCAGAGGATCACGGGATAAATGAGTTTGAAGCAAGGGGTGCTTTCTAAGGGAGGTCGCTGGTGATGTCTTTTACTGTAATAGTTTTTTAGTCAGGGCTGGCCAAATAGCCCAGCAGATTAAAGCACCTGCAAGCAGGTACAGGGGCCGGGGGTTCAATCCCTGAGCCTGTCGTGCCGGCCCCGCTCCTGTGGTGCACTGAGAAGGCAATTGAGGCTGGACGTGGTGATACACGCCTGTAATCCCAGCTCTTGGGAAGCTGTAAACAGATGGATCATTATGAAGCTGAACTGCTAGTGAGACCCTGAACACTCTGCAGACCCTTCCCTAAAATACTAAAATAGTAATAATAATGATTTTTTTGTCTAAACCCCTGTAGTTTTTGATCACCTCTTGTAGGTCCTGACAGTCCCCACCAGGATCAGAGCTTGTCCTGTCCGGGGCTGGGTGGCTGATGTGGGACTTGGTGGACAAGGGCCAATGTGAGCACCACCAGCCAAACCTGCAGAGATGACAGAAGCAGAGGACCACAGGTGTCCAATCAGACTATTCAGGAACGCCGAGACTTGGACTTTGTATAACTTGAATATGTTGTGAAACATTATTCTTACTTTGATTTTGTTCCCAACCATTTAAAACCATGGAAACCACTCTTCTCTCACACTGCCCCCTACTCAAGGCCAGGCCAGCCTGCAGGTGCCGGCAGCCAAACCCCATCTGGACATGTGCCCTCTGAGTGGTGCAGACGCGGCCCAGATGCAGCCCACGGCCAAGCCTGGCTCCTGCCAGCAGCCGGACCGTCTGTCTGATCCTCCTCAGCCCAGGCATCCGTGGCCGGGATGCAGAGCCCCAGGCCACCACCTGCCAGTGCACTCTGCCCTCCCTATGCGCCCTCAGATTTGCATGTGCCAGGCTGGCATGAAAATCCTGCCAGCCCCAGCCATCATCCTGCTTGTGCTTGGCACCACTCTCCATCTTTTTTAAATAAATTGCAAACTCTAAACCAGGGCCCCAGCCAACACGATCCTCCCTGCCCTCTCCACGGGCAGAGGATCCCCAGTCTCGGCCTCTCCCTTCCTCTTCCCCCATGCAATCAGGTGCCAGCTGAGACCCAGACCTCGTGTGTGCCATAAACCAGAATCACTGAGCCCAAGCAGCCTGTGGCAGGGGCCTAGGAAGCCTGAGAGCGCAGGGAGCGAGCTGCCTGAGGTCAGCTGTGGGGGCCAAGTGGTCACCAAAGCTGCCAGCGGTGGCTGCTGGAGAAAATTACAGATGAGCTGACTTGGTCCATCCGGACTCCGATCCTTGGAAGCTTTCACATAAAAGTCAAATTTTCCACACTGAAAATCACCCAGGCCCAAAAAAGGGCTCAATTTTACTGGTGGCGGCAGTGGCCGGTGACGCTGAGAGTTGCTGCTACCCCAGGGTCACTCCACAGGGTCCCACCCCACCTGGGGCCTGAAGGCTGTGTCCCCGCCCCCGGCTCCCCCGCCTGGCCTGCCCTATGCATCATTAGGCTGCGCTGGCGAGGCATGGGGGTAGAAAGCCACTCTCACCCTCCCCTCCTTCTCTGCCCTACCACAGATCTGGTTCCAGAATCAGCGTGCCAAGTGGCGGAAGCGAGAGAAGACGGGGACCCCACAGCAGCCAGGCAAGGCTGCCTCGGCCCTGCCGCCAAACCTGGATGTGGCTGTGAGTGGCCTGATGCCCCGTGGGTGGGGGCAGCCTGACCGTGCTGTGGGCGCCCTCAGCTGGGTCGGGTGCGCAGGCCACGAGGATCCTTCTGGGAAAGAACCCCACGTGCCGGCTCTCAGTCCCTGTCCTTGTCCCCAAGTGACGGCCACAGAGCCACCTGGCCCTCCAGAATGGTCTGCAGACCAGGGTCACAGAGTGAAGTGCTCGATGGGGACGGCTGGGTCCAAGCCCTGCACACCTCCATGGAGCAGCGGGCAGAGTCCCCACATCCCTCAGGCCTTAAGGGTTTGGGAAGGGCAGGATAACTAAGACACAGGGAATTCGGGGGGCAGGAAGTGCTGCCTACACCTCAAAGGCCTGTGGTGCTGTGCCCCACAGCACAGCCCTGACCTGAGCAGAGCAGATGCCAGACATCACTGCGGGCGAAGGCCAGAGCCTTACCGTGCCCTCTGAGCACCCCACGGTGACCATGATCCCCACCGGGCCTCAGCGCTGAGCCCAGAGTCCTGGGCCCCAGGCTCAGGACAGACATGCCCGGAGCATCACTAGAGCTCAGCCCTCTCCCCACAGGGCCCTGCACTGACGACCCCCACGCTGCACGGCCCGGCCTCTGCGCCTCACCGCTCCCCGCTTACCCCTGCCTGGGCCCCCACAAGGGTCACCCTCCTGCTGCAGCACTCTTGGGAGATGCAGACCACGCCGGGACACCTTGTCCAGCAGACCTGCCTGCCCGACCTCTGTGTTCTGCCACCTCTGCCTCCCAGGTGGGACAGTGCCTGTGCCACTTCAACTTAGGCACGGACTGGAGGTGGCAGTGGTGCCCAGACCTCAAGAAAATCAGCCTCATGGCCCAGGCTGCTACATACACCTCAGCAGCGGGCACCAGACAGTTGTGGCTGGCATCTCCGGCTAGCTGTGCACCCCCGCCAGCCCTTGCTCCCTCTGGCTTCAGCTGAGCTCTAAGCAGTGTGCAGGGGCCTCAGGGACCCTTTTCTTCCTGGGTCGGAACAGGCAGGACCCCATACATCCTCTCTGCACTCACTGTGATGAACTCCCTGAATGCCACGGAGCCCTCAGCAGGACAGTGGGACAGAAGCAGCATGTCTGTGGTGGCCAGGGTGCAGTGCCCTGGGCTGGGGGCTGACTCTGCCTTCAGACTTCAAGGCAGGCCTTAGAGAACAAGACAGAAGCACACCTCTTGGTGTGTGGTTGTCCCACTGGACTGGGAAGGTGTCCTTGAAGCTGGTGTTGAAGACAGGAAGCTTTTTCAGAGCCACCACCTTCCACAGACAGGGGTAGCCAGAAGCCACCTCCCTAGTCCTGGAAAGCCTGAGATTCCTGTCAGTTCTTCATGTCCCCACAGCGAGACCCTGGGGGGACTGCTCTCCCACCGAAGCCTCCCTTTCCCTGTCTGTAAGATGGACCTGTAACTGCCCTGCCCACTCTGCCGTGCCTCTGTGGAGCGAGGCCCTTATTCCTGCGCATATAGGAACAGCATTTGCTGAGGAGCCTGCCCTGCTGTGGGGACGGGGCTTCCCCCCAAGCTGGGCAACCGGCAGCCAGCAGTCAGCGAGCTTGAGGAATGCACCACCAGTCCAGAGCCCTGGGCGCAGGAGCAGGGAGCCAGGTGCTAGCCTCTGCTCCCTCAAACTTCCCAGAAGCCTTACTCTTGAGTCCTCAGGCTTCCGTAGCTACGTGTAGCAGTAACAGCACAGCTCTGTCATCAGGCCCAGCCAGCTCACAGTGTGACCAGGTGTCACCGAGTCACCTTAGAGACAAACGTTCACCCTGAAGGGCCCTGCTTCTCCCTTCTTGTTTTCCCCCAAGAATTTTTTGGTCCTTTATATTCATGGAGTGTAGGATTGCTTTAGAGACATTCCCAGCTATGTGGCCATGGGCAGGTGGCCTGCTCTCTCCACCTGCTTCCTCCCTGGTCTCCAGCCTCTGGGAACTGTGGCCATTGAATAGCTGATGCTCTCAGGCACATGCTGAGTACTCAGCACACGTCATGAGGAAGTGACTCCCTAAGGCCCCTTTTATCCTTTTTTGCCTTTCTGAAGCAACCTGGGAACCCAAGCTCCCTCCTGGGAGTTCTTAACCCAGCTTCTGGGAGGCCAAGGAACTCAGAAAAGAGTGCAGAATTCTGCGTGTTGTGTGCTTGTTTTCACAGAAAAGTGGGGCTTGTTGCTTTCATGAGTTTTTGCAAAGGGCTCTGAGACTTGAAATTAATAACCACAGAGAATCCTGTGGGGCACACCTGTGCTGGGTGTGACAGGTTGGTTCCAGCTATGAGGTCACAGGCCTGGGAGAAGTTCAAGCAGAACTCTTAAAAAGATAAAACCCGCAAATATTGCTTCAGCTCCAAAAGGCCCAATAGTGGGTGTTGGGGATGTATCACCATGGAAACGGCATCAGAGCTGGACCTTTGGGGGTCGTGGGCCGTAGGAGTGTCTCTGTGACAGGCCAGTGTCTTGCGGCGCGAGTGGGTGCCTTCCCTGGTCTCTCTCCCCTCTCCGGATGCCAGCCCTCCAGCTGAGGGTCGCAGACTCCAGAACCATGAGCCAATAAATTCTGCTTGTTACAGGGCACCTTTTGTGGCATTCTGATACTGCAGCGCAAACTGGACAGCTATAGGATAGCCGTGAAGTGAACAGGGGCAGAAATTCTACTGAACTCAGGAACAGCTGAGGGATCCACTAAGAGGTGGTAACCAGGCCAGAAGAAGACCCGTTTTCAAAGAAGAGGTGCACGTGAGCACATGTGTGAACACAGACATCAGCGGGGAAGCAGTGTGGTCTCCACAGGTATATGGGTTAGCACTGACGAAAATCACAACGGCCGGCAAGATAGCTCAGAAGACTAAGCACCTGCTTAGGTCTGCACGGGGACTGGGGTTCGATCTCCACCACCACATGTGCCACCCTCGCTCCCAAGCACGCTGAGCCGGCCACTGAGTCCAGACTTGGTGGTGCAAGCCTATAATCCCAGCACTGGCGAGGCTGAAAACAGGATCACTATGAGTCCAAGCTGTATAATAAGACCCTGTACCAAACACATTGAAAGAAAAATTTTTTTAAATAATCACTTGCAAGGGCTAGCCAAACAGCTCAGTAGATTAAAGCACCTGCTAGTAGGCACAGCGGCCAGGGGTTCAATCCCCAGATCTGCCTTGCTGGCCCCACCCCACCCCCCGGGGCATGCTGAGATGGCAATTAAGACTGGGCAGGATGGTGTGCATCTGTAATCCCAGCTCTTGGGAGGCTGTAAAGAGGTAGATCACTACAAGCCGATCTAGTAGTGAGACCCTGAACACCATGTAGATCCTTCCCTAAAATACAAGACAGAGAAAGAGAGAGAGAGGAATCACTTGCATTGTTAGCAGTTTTCTTTTGTCTGAAGCTAAAAAAATAGCTCAAAGATAACAAAAGAGGCACACATCCTAGAGGAGCATACTGGGTGGACCCCCTTCTGCTGCAACGCTAAAGAGTAAACCCTGGCATCCTACCCCTCTGGCCCTTTTAAATCTTTCTTTGTGCCCCAGAGCTCCCTGCACCACCCTGGCTGACTACCACCTCACCATCTTCGTGCCTCAGCCTGCCAGGTAGCTGGGATTACAGGCTGGGTCATGCCCACGGCCCACTCATCGTTATGCGCCCACTTTGGCATCGTTCAGATTTTTCCCATTATACAGTTACTTTTATCTCCTTGACTACTTACCTTATCCATTTAATGGGGACAAGGCCTTTCTGGGCAGCCAGACAAGAGGATTCTCTCAAGTGACACATGAAGGTTTTACACTTGTGGACTCAGATTATATGACTGGATGAAACTATTATTCGTTGCTTGTCCAATTCCTCAAAAACTCAAGGTTAAAAGTTCAGGTCTGCAAAGTGCTTAGTGACAGTAGCATTTGTTTAATAGCCATTGACCCTTCATAGCTCTATTTTTTCAAAACCAAAACAAGCAACAGAAAGTGGGCAAAAGGCCAAGACAAGAGACTCACGGGAAAAACACAAATGGATACTAGCGGAGACTATTCTCTGCCTCCTGCAAGGTTAAAACGCCCACACAGGAGCAGCAGCGCCTCCCAGCTCAGCAGGCTCAGGTGAGATCCCACCAGTCGCCATCCCACCGAGTAAGCGCGGACTCCGCAGCGTCCTGAGGCTGCTTCCCCTGCAAGTCTCTGGCAGTGACTCTGGCTGCTCGAGGGCCTTGCCCACGCTGTAGCCTCTGTGGCAGCCGCGTGCCGACGGTGGCCTCCTCAGAGCCCACGTGGGCGCTACCACAGGCAACCCCAGAGCAAAGGCGCGCTCTGCTGTTTATACCGCAAGCCTCCCAGGGTGTGCGTCTCCGACCGTGTCCCAGCCAGAGGCTGCATGTGGAGCTGGGCATCCGAACACGCGTGACGAGGCGTGAGAGGCCGGAAGCCGCCTGCAGAGCAGCCTCCCTCAGGCTCACCTGGTACTCAGAGCCCGGGTGGCCGCGTGACCCCTCATGGCAGAGGCACACAGGCGCCTTACACGGCCACAGCGCTGCCTCGCTATGATGAGAGGACGGGCCTACCCCAGGCCCAGCAGCCTCTGCTGCCCGAGGGCGCTGCACCCAAGTGCAGCTGCCTGAAGTCGGCAGCGGTGGAGTCACCTCGCGACCCTGCCTGGCCTGGCCTCGTCCTACTCTCAGGGACCCAGGCCACCCTCGCTCACAGTTCAGGCTTTTACAGCTGCTGCTGGGTGACGGATGACGGGGCCACCAGACCCCCACCCCACAGACCTCAAGCTCTGAGCCCCTCTCTACTTCTGCTGTACACTGTGGATGCTTCCACAGCCTGGTGCTTCCTCAGCATGATGCCCCCAGCCAGAGATGACTGACCTCTCTCCCCTCCCCTCCCATCTGCACACAGACGCCCACGATCCTGCCCAGAAAGGCTACACGCACCCGTCTCTCCCAGCCTGCACCCGACTGGGGTGAAAGCTGGGTTCCCAGGCCCTGTGGGAGGCGTGCTCTGCTGCCCTCTAGGATGGGCTCACTCCCAGCCCACGCCTTCGCCCTCCCCACCTCTGCCCACAGCTCTCGGCCCCCAGGCCCTGGCAGATGCAGCCACGGCACGTGCCCTCCCTCACATGTGGGGGGAGGTAGAGTCCAGCTCCCGACCAGGCTCCAGCAGGCAGGCAGCCCCTCTGTGCCTCTCTCAGTGCCCAGGTCCTACAGCCCCGCTGTCTGGCGACTACGGCAGTCACCCTAATGATTCCCGAGGGAAGCAGTTGTAGGAGGAAAGGGTTTGGTCGTCCTTGGTCAGCGGCCCCCCGCTTTGGGCCTCTGAGGCAAAATCGTCCTGGCAAAGACAGGCCAAATAGCTCAGCAGATTAAAGTGCCTGCCTAGGCAGATGCAGGGACCAGGGTTCGATCCCTGGCATGCCGTGCCGGCCTCGCCCCTGGGGCACAATGAGACAGTGATTGAGGCTGGGCGTAGTGGTACTCGCCTGTAATCCAAGTGCTTGGGAGGCTGAAAACAGGAGGATCACTAGAGTCAGATCTGTATAGCAGGGCCCTGTAGACACTGTACTAAATACATTTTTTAAAAATCATCCTGCAGCGGTCCAAGGAGCAGAGAGCGCCGCTGTGGTGGGGCCAGGTGAGTGAGTTGAGCCTGCAGCCCTGCCCCACAGACAGCATCAGGGCTGCCACTAAGTCCCTTCCCAAGCAAGGGCTTTGAGAATACCCCACACACCTCGACCTCCAACGTGGCAACCCTTCTGACCCTCTCCTGCAGAACCGGAGGCTCCCAGAAGCTGAGCCGCCAGGCCTGGTGGGGACAAAGTTGCCCCCCTGCCATGCCCCAGGGATCGGACACCAGGCCTGCTCGGCCCAACGAGCTGGCTCCTCGCCCTCCGGTCTAGGACGCGCTAGCTTCCCACAGCCCCAAGGTCACCACAGAAAGCAATGGGAGGCTGCAGCCAGGCCCAGAGCCCACGTGGTCCACACCGCCCTTCCCTCAGGACTGGGCACTCATGACGAGAGCTAGCTGAGCAAGAGGCCTCAGCTAACTCGGGGAGCCCAGGACACACAGGAGCCTCCAGCTGTGCAGTAGCCTGCCCTGGAGAGCACCCCAAATTTCAAGAGTGAGGACTGGAGATGCTTCTGCCCTGCGCCGAGTCCTCCGGCTGTATCCACACCTCCTCCACGACCTAAAGAGTGCCGGAAGCCTGCCCAAGCCCGCTGTCCAGCCCTAGCTTTTCGCAGCGCTGTGTCCTCCCCACTCAGCAGAGGCCGGGGACACAGTAGATGCTGGAGACGCAGTCACCGGCTGGGCTGACACCACCCACTGCTTCTGCCTCTGCCCTCCCCACTCGCCCTTGGGAAGTAGGCCCCTGCAGCACACAGTTGGGTGTGGGAGCGCTGGACCACCATGGCCAACAGACCCACTGGTCAGGTGCACATTATCTTTCAGGGCGATCCTTCCTTTCCACCCAGACTATGTGCCGCACGCGGATGGGGTCCTGCCACCCACCTGACGCTTTAAGTCTCACACCCACCCTAGGATGCAGGCAGCACAAGAGCCAGGGGCACAGCCGATGCCACAGAGCAGACCCTGACTGGATTTGAGTTCACCTAAAGCTGCGCTTCTGACCACCCGGGGGTGTTGAACCCAGGCTTCGCACAGAGCTGCAGCTACAGTCCATTTGCTTATTTCTCAGCCTGAGGCAGTCTCACCCACCCGCTGAGCAGCCCTGGCTGCCTCCAGCTTGCGGTCCTCCTGCCTCAGCCTCCCAGAGTGCTGAGAGCCCAGGATGCCCCACTGAGCCTGCTATGAGAGTCAGTCACATAAGTAAGCTTTGCACCTAGCTTGTGACAGACAGTGCACACAACATGCCTGTACAGCCGCCCGACGTCTCCTGCGTCTGGCTGCAGTACGCTCAACACACACAGCTGAACAACCAAGTCCGCATTGCGCCCGGGGTTCCTGTCTGCCCATCCCCCATGGCCCCTGCTGCAACGTTGGCGCCGCTGGAACCAACCAACAGGACTGGGCTCTAGACCTCACAAGGGATGGAGGGGCATCCGGTTCAGTCTCCAGGTGGCGTTGCCAAGAAGACAGCCACGTGGGGACCAGGCTGGCTTGAAGAAAAGATCCCTCCCCTCCTCCACTGACCGCCAGATGACCTGGGCAGGGCTGCAGCAGAGAAGTTACAGCCCTCTTATCGGCTAGAGGTCATAAAGTCATTTGGTGGCAATTAGAACCCCAACAGGTCCCCTGGGCCTTACCACCCATATCCTGAGATGTTATTTGAAGGGGGTCATAAGTGGACGGGGGTAGCCAATGAGAAGAGATGGCTCCGACCTAGAGATGTGGGCGGAGACAGGCAAGTGGGCCCTGCCCGACAGTGCTGCTCACCACTGTCGAAGAGCACAGGGCCAGGGAGCCTCTGCCCATGGTCAGGGACATGGAGAGACGTGGGCAGGAAACACTGCCAGCACCCTGGCCAGAGACTTGGGCTGAGGCCCCGTGGGCAGCTGATCCCTGTTACTCCCAGCAGGAGGAAGAGACGTAGACCGGAAGCACGGGCAGAAGGCCCAAGAGTGGAGAACACAGGGTCAGCATGGGTGAGGGGACAGGCCAGCAGGAGGCCAGGCCCCGGAAATGGGGCCAGCAACAGGAGGAGCTGTGTCCAGGGACCCGACTCAGACCCGGAGTCAGCTGGGGCCTGAGGGAAGAATGGCCAGGGTCCACCAGCAGCTCCCAGCTCCCACCCGGTGC
Organism: Tympanoctomys barrerae; assembly: GCA_002564285.1. Taxonomy (NCBI): domain Eukaryota; kingdom Metazoa; phylum Chordata; class Mammalia; order Rodentia; family Octodontidae; genus Tympanoctomys; species Tympanoctomys barrerae. The sequence continues at coordinate 4,565 of NDGN011338849.1, read as the reverse complement.
GATCTCTGGGCCTCCCTTTGTATCTATTAGTACGTATGCCCAGCACAGAAGGACATCACCTTCCCCGCCCGCCCGCACTGCCCCTGCCCTCGGGCAGAAGTGCTACTTCCATCATTTGCCCCATTCATTTCTGGTGATTTTCCATCCCTTTGCCCTTCCTCATTCTCCCGCCATCTCTTATTTGTCCTTTGAAAAAGATCTGCATGCTTCCCATTTATGTCTATCAGAGAGAGAGCACGAGAGAGAAAGACAGGGACAGAGACAGAGACAGAGACAGAAAGAGAGAGACAGGGACAGAGAGACAAAGAGAGAGAGGGACAGAGACAGAAAGATAAAGAGAGTGAGACAGAGACAGAAAGAGACAGAGTCACAGAGACTGAGAGGGACACAGAAACACAGAGAGAAACAGAAAGTCTCTTGTGGAGGAGAAACCGGTACTTAAGCTTGTGTGTCTGATTCAAGCATTATGTTTCAAATTATACCCATTTGCCTGCGATTGACTCAAGGCTGGCCTTGGCTACGGCAGAGTGGCACTGAGTCGTGTGCACACGCCCGTGCTCTTTATCCATTTGTGTGTTGGCCGACCTGTAAGCTGCCTCCAAGGTTGCGCTGCTGGAAACTGCGCTGCTACAGGCATGGCACCCAGGTGCTGCTGTAAACATAGATTTTGCTTCTTGGAGAAGGCACCCAGAAGGACAGCAGGTGGATCAGCGAAATTTCTCGTTCTAGCTTTTGAGGAATTCTCACGCCAGCTCCACAGTGCCTGTGTACTAGCTCCCACTCCACCAGCAGTGTGGAAACCTTCCTTTCCCCACAGCCTCAGCAGCACTTGTCAGCACTGATTTCTCCACGGCGGCCGCTCTTTCCAGGGCCGGGTAGTCCCTCACTGTAGCTTTAACACGTGCTGCTCTAATTGTACTGAACTTCCCCCGCGTACTCTCTTCTGAGACGTGTTCATTTCACTTGCTCATTTTCTTGGGCACTTTGTTTTGGGGGTCCAATTCTTTTCACTTCTTTCCGTAGTCTAGAGTCAGTCCTCTGGTGAACTGCAGGCCAACGTTTTTCCCCTCCTGCAAGCTGTCTCTGCACTCCTCGCTGTCCCTTTGCTGTGCAGAGCTTGTGAGGTGACACAGTTCTCCTCACGCCGACTCTCGGAGTTGCTAAAGCAACCTCACACCGCTGAGCTGTTCAGCAAGCCCGTGCCTGTGCGAGAGCGGCGCTTGTTCGGGCTTCCAGCAGACCAAGAGTCTGGGTTCTCACACCTAGAACTTTGATCCATTTTGATTTTAGTTTAGTCCATGACGAAATCTGTGGGTCTAATCTCCATCTTCTACACACGGAAATCCAATTTGCCCAGCACCATGTGTCCGCGAGGCTGTCTTTCCTGCACTGTGTGTCTCTTGCCGCTTTGCCAAAAACAAATCACTGAGTTGCCAGGGCTGCTTCCGCCCAGGCCAGCCCCACTGACCCCCACGTCTGTCGTGTCCTGGGCCTCACCGCTTTCAGTCACTGCAGGTCTGCAGCATGACTTGGGATCCACCTCCGGTGCCCCTGCTGTGCTTCTGCTGCCAGGACCGCTTTTGCAATTCTGGCATCTCCTGGCTCCATATGAATTTTATGATTATTTTCTCTAGTTCTATGAGGAATGCTGTTGGTGTATCGAGTGGAATTGTGTGAAAGCTGTTTCGGTTTTTGAAGCATGGCCATTTTCCTTCTTTTTTTTTTTTTTTTTTGTATGGCCATTTTCACAGTATTGGTTCTGTGTCCAGGAACAGAGGGTGCATTCCATTTTTGATGTCTGTCCCGTCTCCTTTTTCAGAGGGCTACAGCTTCCATTGTAGTAGTCTTTCACTTCCTTTGTTAGGTTAATTTCTAAGCACTTCTTCATTAGCTCACTGATGGGCTTAGCATAGTTCTGGGTGCAGGTGATCAATTTACCGAAGAGGTAAACCCCACCCTGGGCGATAGCTGGCATCACCAACAGGCTGGCGGCCTGGGTGGGCGTACAGGGAAGGCTGGCTACTACCAGCCTGCCCTGCCTCCTCTGTCTCATCCTGCTTTGGAGCCAGCCAACTAGGGACTACAACAAATCTTTCCTTCTTTAATTTGTGGGTGTCAGATACTTTGTCCCAGCAACAAGAAGGTAACTAAGGCCCCTCTGAGCTGCTGTGCAGAGTGGCCAGCCCCAGCCTGGTACCTACTAAAGCTCTCGCCATGCCAGCCTCCCTACAGCACCACGTGGTGAGTTTCAGTGCCACCGTACAGATTATGAAAAGCAGGTCAAGGAAAGTCTGGTGGCCTGCAGCAGAGCTGCCTCCTCTCTGACTTGTGCTGGCTCCTGGGGCCCAGCCAAGGCCTCTAACCTTCAAGACCCCCTCTCCCCACGGGGTGTTTACCAGGCCTGGAATTTAATGCACCAGGATCCAACAGCCCTTGGCCTGACAGTGAGAAAGAGCGAGCTCACATAAGCTTCATTGCGCTGTAACAGGGCAGGGCGGGGGGGGGGTGTCAGTATTGCAAAGCTTGTGTTTCACCCTGTGCAAAGCATGGAAGGGTTCCAAGGGGAGGTGGGGTGAACGAGGGCCTGGGTTTGCACAGCCGTACCCAGCAAGCTCCTCGGTGACGCCACGTGTGCCCCTTCATGGATGCAGATGGCAGTCACACGAGCACGTGGAGCGCCCATGACTGTGCTGGGCACCTGCTCTGCCCTGCAGTGGCTGCTCAGAGTGATCTGAGTGTGCACACGGAAGTCCAGGACTCAGTATCACTAATGTTTGATCCCATTAGTCTCTTTCACGCCCTTCAGTGTTGATTTCATCACTTTAGAAGGCTTCTTAGGTGAAAGGACTCAGGCTTCACCCAACTGTCCGAGGCCCCATAGCTGAGAAATGTGAGCCCCCAGCACTGAAGGGAGACCACTTCCACCCTCAGGGTGTGCAGACCCGCCCCGCCCCGTCCCACCATCCCCGCAAGCACTCTGTGCATGGGCCTCTCGGGAGGGAAGCAGGAGTCGCCAGGCTGGAGGAGTCCCGGCCCCGCTGCCCACCCTCAGTCCCTCCTTGCTTATGTCCCATGATGCAATCAAGCCCAGGACAAAGTTGTCTCTTATCCAGCGTGTGATCGGGAAGCCACGTGTCTGTCCCTAAAGCAAAGTCCAGTTTCAACTTCCAGGTGACCCTGGGGATGCGTGCGGGTCCCTCGGCGGCCACAGTGAGCACCTACTATGCACCACGCTGGCCTCTGCGCACCGGCAGCCCTATGGCTCCTGAAGGGATCTCTGCTGAGCTGGGGCATGAGGGGGACAGAGCTGACGCACACTGAGGTTCTGGGCACAGGGCCAGAGCCAGAGTCCCAGCAAGCCCCTCTGTCTGGCTCAGCCCCATGCATGCAGGCTCTGGGCACTGCAAAGGAGCCCACAGCCTCTCTGCTCCAGGGCCTGGGTGTCCCTCAGCCACACCAACGTGCATTCCCCTACACCACACCGCCCCCAGGAGGCAGGACATGCCTGGACAGAGGGCCAGGGGTACTCTGAGAAGGCAGAGGTGCCCGCGTCCAGGCCGATGTCTGCTGGAGACCCAGCAGATGTCCGCTTTTGTGGCTCCTCAGAGCCTTGGGCTTCCCAGGCCCAGGCAACTCTCCTGACGAGGGACATGGTGTCTGGGCATGCTGGCTGCCACGACCCGGGTCCTCTTCTCCCAGGGCCTGCATACACAGCTTCCCCGCAGTCAGAAACCCACCCAGGCCTTCTCCAGCTGGAGAAACCAGGAGCTTCTGCAAGGCTTTGTCCACTTGGGGTCCACCTGGTGGGCGCCAGTGCCGCCTCCACCCACACCCTTGGCCCTTGCGGCTGCGTCTCACCACGGGACACTGATTACCTGCCAGGACAGGGGCTCCCACCCACGCCTTCCTTGCCATTCACTGTGGGCTGGAGTGTGTCTCTGACAGCTGGCAGAGCACCCCTGAGTGTCTGCAGGGCTCAGAATCTTCCTCTGCGAACTCAGCCCCTTAAGCCCAGGGGAAAAGGTGACAACTTAGCGGGTGGGGGCTCGGGACTCAGTGCCATCTGCCCAGAGGCCCAGGGCCTGGTGTGTGACCCCCACTGCAGCACCCTGGTAGCCTCAGAATGAGGACACCCCACACTTGAGCTTGGAAGGGGCTAGGCCTCCTGCAGGAAGCAGTCATGTCTCTGGGGATAGCGGGACACATTAGCAAGCACCTGTGCAGCGACATACTTTCAGGGGACAGAGAGGACAGAGACACCCGGGTCAGTGGACTCAAGCTGGCTGCCTCCCTGCTCCTCCACCTTCCTTGAGCCTAGTCCCTGGGGGCCTGTGCACCCAGATCTCAGCCTAGGCCCGTCCCAGTCCTTGTGGTCCCAGTGAAGAAGTCAGGGGCCCTGGACAAGTACCCAGGCACCATCACACTGGACCCATTGCCACACGAGGTGCCCTCCTCAGGTACCCTCCACAGTGCCCTCCCCAGGTACCCTCCACAGGTGTCCTCCCCAGGTGCCCTCCACAGGTGTCCTCCCCAGGTACTCTCCACAGGTGCCCTCCCCAGGTGTC
>NDGN011338834.1:0-37635 GCA_002564285.1 Tympanoctomys barrerae | reverse complement strand
TCTGCAGAGGAAGCAGAGACCCACACAAGCTGGGCTGCACCCGGGATCATCGAGGTCCAGGCACCTCGGCCTGGGTTTCCTGAGTGATTTTGATTTCCCAACACCCCTGGTATCCCTGTGCCTTTGTAGTAGAGTGATACTGGGGGACCCCAAAGCCAGTCCTAGTGGGAGGTCTGGGTTCTTCAGCCACTGTCAGCAGGATAGGATCCCAGATGGGGCAGACCTGAGAGTGTAGACCATCTTGGGGGTGGTGGAGAGAGGTATGCCTGTCAATGCCTTCTCCCGAATGGTGGACTCAAAGATATCACAGACTCAGGGCCTCGCCCACCTCAGCCTGTAGCCAGTCCTGGCCTTTCTCCCAATACCTGTGGGAGAGGCCACAGTTAAAAAGGAGACACTGCCCTGAGCTGAGCTGGCTCCTCACTTCCTGGGCAGCACCTGCGCTAGTGAATCAGTTCCCTCCATTCTGTGCCTTCGTGGGTCACCACTGCCCGTGCAGTGTGGAGTTTGGAGAGTGGGGCTGGGTCGCCCAGTGGGGACGAGGTCACTGTGTAGAATTTATAAGAGTTCCAGGGACCCTGTGCTCACCCTCCGGCCACTGGATCCTACACCTGGACAAGAGGAGGGAGGGACTGAGGGACAAGTCTCACTGGAGGACCACAGAGGGTACGCAGCTCTGGGGCTTCCTGCTGGCACTGGGGCCACAGGCTGTGGACCTGGGGAGGGTGCCATGGTCACCTCTCGGGGTCACAGGTCAACACAGATGTTGGTCCTGGAGGAGCTGCACAGGCACAAAGGTGCAGATCCATTTCTGGGCAGTTCTGGGCTGTGGCACAAGCATCCAGGGGCACATGTGGCCTTAGGCATTCATGACTCAGAGCTAGGGCTGAACAGACTCCATCTCACCCTAGCCCATGAGATCACATTTCCTAGTTATTTAGGACACTGTCCCAACCTCTGTAAAACTGAGGCCACACCCAGCCTTAAGCGAGAGGCAGGCACTGTGGGCATAGTGCAGAGCAGAGCCACAGGCTCATCTGCACCTCCCCACCCACCAGGTCCTGGGGCTGCTCCTGGAATCTGCACTCCTGCTCCTGGGTTCCCTGCTGCTCAGTCTGAGAAGGACCAAGAGACAGCATGGAGAGGTGGGGAGGATTCCAAGGAAGGTTCTGAGGAAGATCTGGGCTTCCTGGGCCTGTCCTGCTCCTTGTGGGCTCCCTGTGCTCCCCCCTACGCCTTTCCCCAAGGGAAACTGGCCCTCAGCCTGCAGCTACACTCTGGGCTGGGGAAGTAAATTCACACCCTGGGGATTGGAGAGAGGCCTCCACCTCCATCCTGCCCAGAGGCCCACCTCACAAGCTACAGCAGCCTCAGTCTAATTAAGGCCACAGATGAAGATCTTGGCCTTAATTGACTGCCACTCCCAAGAACAAAGGGTGGTAGCAGGAATAGAGACCACTGTGGATGGGGTTGGGGTGCCCCTGACCTGGGGACAGTAAACAGCCTGTGGATAAGGCTATGGGGTCCTTAGGAGAAGAGGAGACAGAGTAATTTGATTGCAGACAGAACAGTTGACTGGGGAACAGGGTCCTTGGCTGAGGGGCAGGGCTCTTGGCTGGGGACGGAGTCCATAAATGATGTAGGGCCCTGTGTGTGGGACAGGGCCCTCATTGGTGATGATGCAAGATTGGTGGATAAGAGGACACAGAACCTGCTAAAACGGGTCCTGAGATGGGCCTTCCATCCAGCCTTGGGCCCTGGGGCTTCCCTCAGGAATGAAGGAGGCCCACTGTGGCTGCCATGCAGGATGGGTCCTTTATGCACTGAGTTGGCAGTGGAGAGTCCAGCTGCCATGAGGACAGCCCAGCTCAGGGGACAGGAGTGTCCCTGGTGCCTACAATCCCTGAGCTTGGTGCCTGCTTTTCTGCCTGCAGGCTGCAGGATTTTCTCATCTATAACATGGGTTTGTCCATCCCTGTGGACACCAGAATCAACATCCAGCATCCAGGGGCTCCCCGTGGGGTGTCTGACTTCTCTCGCCCACAGGACCCTTCTGCTGCGCCTGTTCTCCCAGGATCCTGAGTCCACCCTGATCACTGCTAGGTGGAAGTCACATGGGAATTCCCCCAGGTCACACCCAGCCAAGGGTCAGAGGACCCAGGCCAGCTGGAGGTTGGGTCTGTATCCATGGCTGTGACGCTCACCCGCCCCCAGCTGCAGCTTGTGGGCATCTCCGTGTCTGGTTGCAACCAAAGCCATGGTGCGTTCACATTCCAGTCTGTCTTTACTGAGGGATGGCTGAGGGTTAAAGTCTGTGACTGGTGAAAGCCAGGCTGCATCCCTCTTGGCCAGTTCCTAGGACTGAAAAGAGAGAGGTTTCGGGGAGTACAGCCACTTGGGGCACTGTTGACCAGCCTGACACCACTGTGCCACAGGACCAGAAGGCCTGTCACCAACTAGTGGCAGCCCTGAGCCAAGCCCCGAGCCCTTCTACCTCACCAGCCAGCATCCTTGCTGCCCAAGGAGAAGCCACGGTCTCTCACCTCTGCTGTGGAGGGATGTGGGGACTGACTCACAGGGTTGAGAAATGATTAAAATGGGAAGAGCTGATGGGGCAGGGCCTGCAGCTCCCACACAGGCCATCCCATCCCAGGTTGTCTCAGCAGTGCTGCCAGGGAGCCACTGACACCAGGCATCAGGGTCACTTCCTGGTGACTTAGCTAATTTTTATGAATAGTAGACCAATCAAGAGCTGGCTGCTATTAGGCAAACTGGGTGGAGGCCCTGCGGCCTTCAGCTACCCATAGAGGATGTCAGGGAAATCACTGTGAAAAACTGGAAACTCATAAAGGTGAGACACTCAGCAGCTCAGACAGGGACAGGAAAGCCCCACCCATCTCCTCCTGCAATTCTGCTCCTGCTGGGGCCTCTGAGTGGCCATGTGGCTCCCTGGGCCCGCCTCACCCAGCTCTGAGGGCGCTCCCCAAAAGCCCAGGATCCTCACTGGGCTCAGACTACTGCTGCGATCAGGCGGTGCCTGTACCCCTGTGCTACTGCTAGGCAAGACACCCACGTGGCAGCGGCATGCAACCCACATGGGTGGCTCGACGGGACAGTGGGCACTGATGCCCTCGTGACGCACCCCGGCTTTGGCACAGCAGCCTCCTCAGCAACGGGCCAGAGCCTAGAGCCAACCTGTACTTCATGTCCAAGCTGAGCATCGGCTAGAAACAAGATGCTGATGCGGAGGCCGCCTGCCAGGGTGAGTCAGTGGGCTGGTGGCAGGGCTAGCCTTTCCCAGGGACCTGCACGGAATGCCCACAGTGCCGCTGTGAGACCTGTACCTGGCCAGTGGCCATATCCCAGTGGGGCGGTGCCAGTCGCCTGCCATCAGCACCTGCAGCAGCTGTGAGCAGGAGCCACCTTCCCGCCCCTCCTGTCCCTCATGCCCTGCTAACTTTTTCTGTGTGCCCTTTAAAAGATCCACCACGCCACAGCCAGGGCTCATTCCTAGGTCCTTTGTCTAGTGCGGTCTTGGGGCTGCTCAGAGTCTCTGCCATGACAGGATGGTCTGCCCCTTGTGCCCCTAGTTCAGCCAACCCTGGAGCCATCTGCGGAAAGCTGGGTCCAGATCAAGGTACCTTCTCCAGGGCCACCATGCCCTGCTTGGCCTTCCTCCTGGTGGTGTATGGGATGCAACACACCCAGCTGGTCTTTGTCCTGCAGGTCAAGAGTGGGTGAGTGAGAAGCCCCCACTAGGGCCGCAGGGCATGTCTGGCAGTGGCCCTGCCCCAGACATTCCCTCAAGTGCCTGCCACCAAGTCCCAGGCCAGCAGGTACAGGAACGGATGTCTGTAGTGTCCCAGTCCTGTCGTCCTGCTCTAGAGGCACTTTGGATACTGGATGCTCACTGTGACACAGACACACCTTCCCTGGGGCCCAAACCAGAGGTGCAGGACAGGAGTCCCTCGAACATGGTAGGGGCAACTTCCAGTTTTCCGCTCTGCTTGGGGCCGAAGCTGCCCATGTGGATGCCTGCTCCCATTGCCCCAGGAAAAATGGGGTGCAGGTGGTAGGGGAGGGAGGGGGAGGAGCCTGCCCTAGTGCCTAGCCAGGCCAGGCCTGTGTGGCAGCCCTGCTGTGGGGCTCCCAGCAGGTAGTACAGTCCTGGGGAAGAAGGCCCAAGCCAAGACCCGTGGCCCTGATTGGCCATCCTGTGAGGCAGAAAGCAAAGCCACCAAGAGCCGCCAAATAGCTCAGTGGATTAAAGCACCTGCAAGCAGGCTCAGGGGCTGGCGGTTTGATCCCCAAGCCTGCAGTGCTGGCCTTGCCCCCAGGGCACGCTGAGATAGCAATTGAGGCTGGGTGTGGTGGTGCGTGCCTGTCATCTCAGCTCTTGGGAGGCTGTAAGCAGGCAGATCACTACGAGTCCAATCTAGAAGTGAGATCCTGAACACCCTGTAGATCCTTCCCTCAAAAAACAAAGCCACCAAGCTGAATGCCCTCTGGTCAAATCCATCACAAAGAAATAAGAGAAATAACTCTTATATGTGAGGAAAAACCAGGGAAGGCCCAGAGCTGGGAGAGTGGGCAGAGCCCGAGCTAGGTTGGGAAGGCAACATAGCAGGGAGCTCCTGAGAGGGACCAGAGTCCCTTCCCCAGCTCCAGAGCTGAAGAGTGGAAGAGATGATGGCGAGGCCTCCACAGAGGGCCACAGTGAGACACTGCCAGACCCAAGGCCCCACCTCTGGAGTCCCATCTCTAAGAGGGCTGGTGTCATGAGAGCTGTCCCTCCTCATGCTCATCCACGTCCTTAGCTACCCAAAGGCAGGTGCCAGTGTCACAGACTGATGGCAGTTTCTCCTTTACCTCTGTCAGCAAGTAAGTCAGACTGCACTACGCTGTTAATTTTGATGGGTGAGGGGGGTAATTGCCATTTTGTCTTTTATTTTTCTGTGTTGTTTGTGATAAAGCAAACAAGATCCGCAGGCCTTGCCAGAGACAGGCTTCTTGCTGACTCGGGCCTAAAGTCCTTGTGGCTGAGCCTCAGGACCAAAGAAAGCCTTGACTTAGCTCAACCACATGGTGTCCAGTGGGAGACCTGGGTTGTCAGGACCAGCGTGCCCGTGGTCCTAGTAGGCCTGAGCCTGGGCTGAGAGGAGGCTGCCATGCCATGCCTGCTACACATGGCCCCCAGCCCCGAGGACCAGGACGGATCCTCTACAGCTCAACTCGGAAGGAAAGTCTAACACCAGCACCACCCGTTATAACCTTCTGCTTCCTCCTGTCCCTCTCTTCTGGCTGTTTTGCTGGTGCAATTGGGAGGTGAGCCCAGCTTCTGGAGCAAGGTGAGCTCTGGGGAGCCTGTCCACAGCCCTTGACAGTTCATAGCCCTGCTGTCAGCCCCTGCAGCCTCAGTCTGCACTGCATTTTCCCTGAACACCAGCATGGTGAATGCCCACACCCTGTGCAGAGAATAAGCCATCTGTACCCTGGTGCCAGCCCACTGTGTCACTCACTCATCTTCTGACAGGTCCCCTGCATCCATCTGGGCCTGCATCTCGTCTCTCACGGCACAGGTGATCACCTGTGGGAGAGGCAGGGGAGGTTCAGGAGACCGAGTGTCAGCCTGAGAGAACTGTCCAAGCAACAGGCTGGGGCAGAGACAGCACAGAGGCCACCAGACAGCCTGCCAGGTGGGACGCCTAGCTGAGAACCCTGGCCACACAGCACACCCTGAGGTGGGCTCCACGGCCCCTGGGCTGCAGGCCAGGCAATCTGGCCCTTTGGTCCAATTCTCCTACCTGGGGCCCTCCTGGGAGCCCCCACGCAGTTCTGTAGGGAGTTAAGGGACAGTTCTTTCCAGCCTGGGTTGTGGTCTGAGGGCAAAGGGGATGAAGATTACAATCTAGAAGGAAGGAACTTAAACTTGCCAACAGAGAACTGCAAGGAATTGTAAAAAAAAAAAAAAAGATGACTGCTCACTATGGCACAGAGTCAGAGGGAGAGCCTAGGTAGCTGCAAGAAGGCCCGGATAAGTGCAAACAGGGTCTGGGATTCCGTTCTGAGAGCTCTACAAATGGCCCCAGCACAGTGGCACCATTGTGATGCCCATTCCAGAGGAGGGTCTGGAAGCACAGGCAGTTGTAGAGCTTTCTGAGCAGTTAGAAGCAAAGCCCCATATTTCCAAGGCCAGGCCTGCCAGTTCCCAAGCCATGCCATTCCGCCACCCCAGCATGAGTCCACAAGGGCTGTAGGGCCCAGGAACATCTCGAAGGTTGAGCCCACACCAGTGCGGGTGTGCATGGCAGTGAGGAAGGGCACGGAAGGAGGGAGTGTCCCCTGCCAAGTCCAATCCTTGACCCAGGGAAGTATCCCTGGAGTGGCTGGTCCTGGGTTTCTGCCTCATGATCCAAAAGCCTGTAAGGGGAGCATTTCCAGAAGGCCTTTCCAACCCAGCTTGCACAGTGCAGGCCTCTCCCCATGTGCAATTGTCTTTCTCATCTGTGAGATTTTGTCTGTACCTCCTCAGCCTGATCTCCAAGGTCAATCTCCACAAATGAAGATGGTTTCTGTGGTGGAAAGAGGGACGGTGAGCTCAAAGGAAGCAGACTCCTTGGGACTTGGGGAACCAGGCCTACCAGGTGCTGGCTATGCCATGGGGGTCGGCGCCTGCACAGCTGGTGAAGGGGCAATGACAGGTGACCCCCCATTCTTCACAGGGCCAATTCTGGCAGGACAGTGTACTCCATGCTCACCCTCCATGCTGACCCCCTGAGACTCCAAGACCCCAGAGATTTCTTTGTGTTCTAAGCATCAGTGTCTCTGGGTGACAGGGCAATGCCAAGACCCAGGGAGCCCCTCCCAGCCCTGCTCACTCGGGCATCATTCCACTCGTAGGAGGCGAGGACACACACTGGGTAGCATGGTTCTCACGGCCCTGTGTATGGCTGCTCATGGTTTCCACCCAGGCGCCATGGGTGGCCCAGAGCCATACCAAGGGCCACCTGCTACAAAGTCTTGGTGACACTGTGTCCAGCTGTTCTCATTCCCCGTGGCCTGGGAGGGAGAGTAGATGCCCACCTCCTTTTACAGAGTGCCCTGTAAGAATTCCCAGATGGCACCAGAGCAAGGGGTGTGGGCAGGTGGAGGCTCAGCTCCTGTCAGGATCCCATGTCTGTAGTGATGGTGCTGATGGCAGGCAGAGAGGATGCCCTGCATTATGCAGGAAAGGAGCTTGGCTTACAGGCTCTCAGGGAGAGGAGGGCAGGCCAGCATCTACATGACCCAAGGACCGCAAACCCACAGTGCCTGGTGACTTGCTGGGCCTCAAGTACGACGTATAGCTGACTTCCACTGGAGAAGCACAAAGCTCTTGCCTCTTTTTCCAGAAGGCTGACCAGCCTTAGGGGCTCTAGCTCCTGTTCCTCCTGTAAGCCCGAGAGAGACAGCAAGCTGAAGCCCAAGATGATGTCAGTGTTCATCCAGATACTGTCCACAGACCTGGGCAACTGACCTTCGTCTCTGTGGGGCATGGGCCTGCGCCTTCCTGCTCCCTCTTGGCGCTGGCCTCTGTGCTGCTCCTTTCAGCATCTGGCTCCAGTTTTCTACTGTTAGGGTCTGGGGTTCCCTGGGCATCTTGGTCCTTCTTCCTGTCTTCCTCTAGGTCTGCCTGGCTGTGGGCCAGGGAAGAAGGGTCTGGGATCAGTGTCTCAATAAGATAGCTTCAGGTGGTATCTCTTCTCCCTCCTGGACAGCCCAAACACTGGGCGTGATGCCCTGGAAGTGGGCAGCTGCAAGGCCATTCTATGACAGAGGGCTAGGGCACAACAGCCTTTGAACCACTGGCCTTAGGAGGCACCTGACTGCCCGTGCTAGAGGGCAGCAACCTGCTAACAGCTCGCTGGGCCCATTTATAGAGCCACAGCTAACTGTACTAGGACCAGCACATGGCCCAAGGGCATGGTCACCCATACGCAGGGTCTTCCTGCATGGAGACCACATTCATGGAGACCAAGGCGACAAGAAAGGTGGCAATGAGGAACCACAGTGACCATGACCAATTGGGACCTGGGTGGTTGTGGCTCTTGACTTTGTGGACATGGGGGGACATGTCCAATTGTGCCACTGAAGGGCAGTTGTGGTCTCAGCTCAACCCTACTCCATACCTGACCCTTATCAGGTGCCCCTTTCCTGGATTCATGGGGAGCAGGACCCTCCTTGTCTTTGATCTGGGGCTTCTTGTAACAGCTGGGCCCCCACTTAGAGTGATGGTGGGTACTGGTGTGGGAGAGAAGCTCTGGGGGCAATTCAGTGACTTCAGCCCCTTGACAATCAGAAGAGGTGTGCAGAGGACCCAGCCCCCAGGTCAGATGGCCAGATGCTGTCCTCTTGAGTCTCTGCCATCCTGCCATCTGGTCTCTAATCTGTCATAGTGCTTCACTCCCTCCCCTCAAGATGAGCCTCTGTGGTCCCACAGACCCCAGATAAGATGGTGCCCCCTCCCCAGGAGGAGTGCAGTGGCAGGAGTATAGGTGGGATGTTCTCTGAGGTGCTGCTGACACCCTCAGGCCAAGCCAGCTAGGCAGGTGGGTAAGTGAGTCACCATTTCCTGGTCCCACTTCTAGAGCCCTGGGGATGCTCTGAGGTGTCTTCTCCAGAGCCCCAGGCTGTGAGCCTGCAGCCCAGCTTAGTGCCCCACTGAGGCAGACAAGGGTGCTCACCCACTGGCGTCATCTGCGTCTCTCCTTAGGTCATGGCCCTGATCTTCAAACTCTGAGAACCAAGAAAGGAGCTGGTCAGTGCCACCCGATGCCAATATATGCTACTCCTGAATTCCTATGGCTCACCACCCCTGGCTGCTTCAGGAGGCTTAAGGCCTCCTGACACTGCAACTCATAACTGATGGTTTTCCGGCCTCAGTCACCTCAGCCTCAGGCCCATGTTTCAAACTCTGTGGGCCATCTCTACCTGGACATTTCCACACTTCCACGCCTGGCCTGGAGCCCTGGGTCTGCCACCTTCCACCCATAGCAGAAAGTTGTCCCCACCCTGTCCCTCACATCCGTATCCTGTGTCCCCATCCTGTGCGTGTCCTTGCTCTGAATCTCCACCCAGGGTCCATGCTCTGCACCCTCCCCGTGGGACTCAGAGGCTCCATTCCACCAGTGAGGCCCAATGTCTCCAATATGCTCCTCCCAGCAGAGCTGGGAAGTACAGTGGCTCAGCAGGAGTCCTTGTCCTGAGGGTCAGGAGCAGTGGACCTGGCTGGTGAGGCAGGAAGATCATCCTCCACCCTCTATGCCCTGGCTGAGCAGGCAGCTGTGTCCTAGGGACGCTGGGTGCCGAGGCTTCCTGGGCTTCGATGGCCATCTGTGGGGCATAGTTGGCTTTGAAGGGTTTTGTACAGACCTGGCCTGGGGACACTAGGATGGAGGAGTCACCGCACCCTCTGCTGGATATCTCGACTGGCCTGCCCCTGTCCAAATGCCCTCCCTGGCCGGGATGCTTGAGAGTTCTACCTATGGAGCTCAGCTCCATCAGCTCAGCACACCTGGTTTGGGCTGTGCCATTGTCACTTCTCAGTCCACTGAGCTTGGGACCCTGAGGAGGTAGCCTTGGGCTCCCTGCCTGTGGTTTTCAGAGGTTCTCTTCTACAGGTCCAGGATGTGGTATCTCTGGACAGCTCACAGGGCCATAGTCCTCCCAACCACAGTGATTCAGGACTCATCCTTGTAGACAAGGATTTTAATAGCGACTTCCGGGTCCCTGAGCCTGCATGTCCCTGTGCCCTTTGTGTCACAGGGCATGTGGAGAAGCCAGGCAGTCTCCCACCTCCTTCCTGCCCAGAACCCCCTCCCTAACCCACAGTCATTTTGAGTCTCCTTCCTGGGGGACTGTGCCCTCACCCCATTTCTCCTACCCACTGCCTCTCCTACCCAGCTCCCTGCGTGGCCTCCTGGGGCAGCTCAGTGGGTCCCCCTTCTGCAGCAGGCCACCCACACTCCTGCTTCTCTGGAGTTCGGGCCCCTCGCTGGCTGCTTTGCTGAGCACGGGGCCTGTGCTCGAGAGTGGGGCCCCAGGGCCAGGCCGATGCCTCCTGTGTGTGGCAGGGTCCTTCTCCATCCTGACCACGGAGAGGGCTTCCAGCACCACCTCAAGTTGAGGCCATAGCTGGCAACCTGGCTGTGGCCTCTTCTCCAGGGGAGCAGCCCAGTGTTGCCAGGGACCTGCTGTGACATCACTGCAGTCAGGGATCAAAGGTTAGCCAGCCAGCACAGCCTCCTCTGCAGACCCAGGTAGGTGACTTGGCTATCCCTTTCCCTTTCAGCACTTCTCTCTCCTCCATTAGAAAAGATGGAGCCCAGGCTGTCCTGCTGGAAGGCGCTAACCCACACAGCAGGAGCTTTCCAGGCCAGACTGATGCCCATGTGGGAACCAGAGTGCAGGACCACAGCCAGGGAGCCAGTCCTAGAGGCAGAAGCTGAGGTCAAAGTGTGGCAGGCGCATGGATGGTGTCCTTTCCCTGTGTCCCAGAGGGCATCTCTGGGGCTGGGTCCTGATCAATTCCTGAAAGGAAAGCAGAAGTCTTGACCTTTCCCTGCCACTAAACTCCGCTAAATCATGATTGTCATCAAATTAAAACTTCTCTAAATGTGCTAAAAACAACCTTGCTACATGCATCTCTGCTTACCACAAGATACCCACTATGACACGGCCTTCAGCTAGAGCTTACCTAGTTCTAACTTCTGTTTGCCATCCTATACAAAGATAAACTATGATCAGTGCCTCAGACTTTGCCGATTACTCCTCTGGGGTCCACTGGGTGTGATGACCTCTTTCACCTTCATCTCGTCCCAAGTCTCTGTTTCCAAATGCCTTCATACTCCGCAGTGGGTGCTAGGACTTCAGCCTCTAGTTTTGGGGCCACAACTCAGCCCCTGCCCAGTCTAAGAGAGGGTGTTTAGTACCCTATCCAGCACAATCATCGAAGCCAATGGCCTGAGAATCCAATGGGTCTAGGCTAGGTGGAAGGAGAGGCAGGCAGAGTCGGTGTAGGTTGCATGTGATGTGGGAACTCATAAGCAAAGCAGGTCTTCTCCAGGCTGAGCAGAAAAAGGATTCCTGACAGAAAGCATCACGGGAGGAGAGGGTTCTGGGAGCAAGGTCTGTGTGCAGACGCCCCCCTGCCCTGGTTCTCTGACTAGCACCTGGGCTCTGTGTCCCTCCAGGGAGAAAAGGCTCCACTGGCTTGCTCCCCACCCAGAAGAATGGAGGCTGGAGAAGTGGGGCACACCCTTCCTGTCCCTCCACACCCTCCTGAGACAGAGGGGGTGCCCAGGCATCTCTGTCCTTGTGCCAGCCCTGGATACAGGATCCCCTATGAAACATCTGGACCCCCGGAGTTTCAGAGAGCCGCCTCACTGCAGAATAAGAAGGAGCTGGAAAATGAAAGCCAAATGGAGACAAAGAAGAATGAGGAGATGAGGACCCCCACTCAGTGCCAGCCCAGCCCTGGCCTCCAGCCCTTCCCCCTCTGCCCAGGACAGGGAGCCTGTTTTCTCTGCTCAGGGCCTCGGCCTCGGGCTTGGCACTGCACACACGGCTGCCTTCCCATCCTCTCTGAGACCATCGCATGGCTGCCTCTGCTGGAGCCACCTCACCTACTGAGCAGGAGACAGCACCTGTCCCTGGAGAGATGCTACTTGTGACTAAAGACGGACTCCCCTGTCATTAGAACAGTGTCCTCCACCTCCATGGCCCCTGAACCCCACGTAGTTACCAGAGAACCCCTTGGGAAAACCAAGCCATCCCAGAAAGAATAAAATATGTGCTTTAATTGGCAGTAAAATACATCACAAATCATTAGTATTTTATAAACAGAAACATTTTAGTTACAAATCCAAGTTAAAAACTTCAGTTCAGGGCAGCCCTGTGACAGTTGTGTGTCCACAGTTTCTTTTCACACTTTTCTCTACAACCTCTGTGACCACACACAGTCACTGTCTGCCTACTGGACTAAGGGTGAGCTACAGCAACTCTGGCAAGAATGGGGAGAAGCTGGCAGGAGGGTGCACAGCAGTGTCCAGGGTAGGCCTCTCCGGGTCCTCTTGCAGTGCCATAGTGACATGGCTGTGGCTGTGTGGGACCCACTGGAGAGGCCCCCGTGCCGACCCAGGACCCACCATCGGGCTGGGCTTGAGGCTCAGAGAGATGGAGTGAATGCTGCTCCAGCCTTCTGCATGGCCAGGGTGTAGCCCCGGCCCACAGGGTCCCCCTTGAGGACTTCAGCTGGTGTTTGTGAGATGTGTGTCCTTCCACTGCGTTGGTTTTGATTTTTTGTTACCTTATATCAAAGAGCAATTAAAAATGGTCCTTTAAAAAAAGTTAACAAAAATGGTTTGAAAAATGCACACTTCTATTTTAAAAATCTTCCTCAAACTATGGCAAGCATGTGAATTCTAGCTTTAAACCTCGTCCAACAGCAAAACAATGTGTGCGGACCCAGGGGCCAAGTGATCCCCAAAGGGGAGTGACCCACACCACCGTCCCTCCCCAGCTACTCTGAGCCCCACCGTGCTCTGAGCTTGGGACCTCTGTGCTGCTCTGCAGGTCCCAGGCACAGAGCAGAGGCTCGGGCCAGGAACAAAGCCCACAAGAGCTGGGGAGAGAGGTCAGCAGCTGGCTGCAGGGATAGCAACTCTGTGAGGAGAGAGTAATACTGTTAAGACCCGCACATGACAAAGTAGAAACTCAAGGCTGGGGCTGCATGGGTGTGGAGGCCAGCACGGCAAAGACAGGGATGGAAGCGCAGCTCTGCACAGGGCAGGGGTCATGCTGGCTGGACTGGCCCGTGGCTCCAATCAGAAGCTGGTGTGATTGTGAGAAAGTCCACACCTCCAGGTCACTCAGCTGACCCCTGGATCCTGGGAAACCAGAGAGTGCAATAAGGCAAACAGGCCCACGTTCCAGAAAGGCCAGGACCACCCGCCCCCGGCAGACGGTAGGGTACATGGCAGCTGCCTCTTGGTTCTGGAGGGGACATGGATGCCCTTGAGGCACCAGCAGCCCACTGGTCCCATGTGCACGCACAGCCCGAGAGCCTCCTGTGTGCATTCCAGCCACGCTGCTCTTCATGGCTGAGGGAGGTCAGTGCGTCCTGCCGCAGCTCGCTGGCTCCATCCAGAAGTGCTGAGGGCCTCACATGGAGTGGGTGGAGACCTCTGACTGCTGCCTGATGTAGTTCTGGAAGCTCTTGTCTCCGATGGGATGCTCCCTGCAGGGTTCGGGGGAGCAAATGAGGCACTGCCCCTCGAGGCGTGGTGTCCTGGTACTCCGTAAGCTTTACTCATGTGTCCACAATATGACATGATAGCAACTGCGTTCAGCAAAGGGCAGGGCAGAGGTAGTTCAGAGCTCATATGGAAGGGAGGCCAGTGGTTCTAATATGTGGCATGCTTAGCAGCATGTGTGTTCATATTGTATACGTGTACATGTGCAGATCGTGGGTAAAGTGCGCACACATGCAGAATGTGTGTGCAGAGCTGCACACTGCACACAAAGTGCCTTGCTGCAGATGTGCATAGATCACGTGTGCAAGGTGTATGTGCATGTGTGGACTGTGTGTGGGCTATGCACTTAGGCTGCCTGCATGTATGCACTATGTGGGTACAGCACAGGCAGGACACATGCATGCGAGAGAGCTCTAAGAGGTTCAGTCTGCCCCTGGGTGTCGCCGCTGTGCCAGTGGGCTCCTCGTGAGGTCCTGGAGGGATCTGACAGTCAGGAGCTGAGACAGTAGTCCAGGAGCCAGGTCAGAGCGAGCACCCAGGAGGCACTAAGCTTAATGCTGTGGGCAGCCTGGCGCTGGGTAATGCCAGTGCCATCTCTGACCCTGACATGTGGGTTAGGCACACAGATTCAGGAGTCCAGGACTGACCTAACTGTGCAAGCCTAGGTGCCCCTGGATAGAAACAGTGCCTTAAACACCTGCTCTTGTGGGCCAGGCCCCCTCCAGCCTTTGGCCATTTGACTCAGTTTCTCCTACCCCTGTCCCGCTTAGCCTGCCCTAGGCTCTCAGGCTGCAGCTGGTGGCTGGGGTGAGTAGGCTGTGAGACAAGTCCTCCCTGCCACATGCCCTGCCCCTTGATCCTCAGGACAGGCACGTGGTTAGTCCACAGCCATTCCTGTGCTGAGCACTTTTGTGGCATGTGACACAGGGGGCAGGTGGGACTCGGCCAAGTATGGAGAAGCAAGGCTAGGCAGCACCTGCCCTGCAGCCCTGTACTCACTGGCTCCCATAGCGTGTCTTCTTGAACTTGTCCCTGCGGTGCTGTGCATGCTCCTGCTCTAGGGCCACCACGCTGGTGATGACCTGCCTCAGCGTCTTATAGGTCTCCTGGGGGTCATCGATGAGGAATGTGGAGTATTCCTCCTGCTCGGGGCCATCGTACACAGACCTACTGCCACAGGCCTCTGTAGAACAGCACAGGGTCAGGATTGGTCCAGTCACCACCACCATCTCCACTTTCTGCTCAACCTGTTCACAGCCCAGTCCCAAGAACTGCCCCTCCAAGAAAGGCTGCCACTCACACAAGGCAGAACTAGGGGCTCGGGAGCTATGTCTCCATGCTCAGCACACAGGAGGGTCCCGTGCCCTTGCCATTCTTTTGGGATGACCTGCATGTCACCTGCACCTCTGTCGAAGCTGGGAGAGAAGATGTCGTGCCTGGAGACAGGCCAGCCCAAGGGCCACGGTCACCGCTGCTTCCCCAGCCACCGCGTGGCCTCCATCATACTGCGTCAACACTTGCAGCTGCCTCGAGACTGCATGTCCTCTTACAAGGCCTGTGTGCTCAGAACGCGCCCGCATCACTGTGGCCACTGCACTCACCCTGCATCTTCTCCAGCTTGCCCATGTAGGAGCTGAAGAGCGAGTAGATGCGCTCCGTCTCTCGGTCTCCGTCGATGTCCAGCTGGATGTTTGCCGGGAGGCCACTGCCAACAGAAAGCACAAAGAAGAGCAATGCTTACCTGCTGGTGCGCAGCATCACAGCGCCTTCTAGTGCTGTGGAAAAGAAAGCGGAACAGCCTGCAGGAAAACCCCGCCGGACTGAGGCTGAGTGCGAGGAAGGGCTGCCCAGCACAACTGTGGAAGTGACGGACTGGAAGGCCCGTCCAGCCCTGGGTGCTGGGAGTCTTGGACCACAGTGCCAAGCGATGAGCCAAGTGAGCGGTCTGAAAAGGCTCTCGGGGGCAGCTGCTCCGCCCTGAAGGCCTGGGCCTTCTACTGCTCTCTGGGGTAGATAGGGACACAGAGCACTTGTACCAAGCTCAGATTCTGCGTGCTCCAACCGGACATGAGTTCCTCAGGTCAACACACTGCCAGGATTCAGTGATGGAGCATGAAACCCCGGTGACAGTAACATGTTCATCCTCTCCAGGCATCGGCACAAAAAGCCGTTACTGCTCCTGCTTGACCTCACAAGTCTCACGGAGCCTCAGCAGGGACACTGCCAGCCCCAGGGGCACAGAGGCGACATGGGCACCCAGGCCACCCTGCCAGGCCTGGCACAGGTTAGAGGCAGAAGTGACAAGGCCAGGGGAATCACAGTGCCTCTTTTCCCAGAATGGAGGGGAACAGGGATGCTGGCAGATAAGAGCTCAGGAGGAGGCCATCTCCTCAAAGCCTCGGGGCATCAGGCAGGGCCAATGCAGCTCCCCAGGGTAGGGTCCTCAGGGAGGACCAGGGCCACCCTGACTGGCTTCTGAGGGCTGGGATCCTGGCCCACCTCCCTGTACAGTGCCCACATGAATAGGCTCAGGAGGCATGGGCCTACCCGGTGCAGGGGGAGCAGCCGGCGGCCATGTCTGAGGAGGCTCTGCAGCACAGCCAGTGGCCATTCAGGTAGGCAGCTGGGTGGTACACAGACAGGCGCTGCTGGTTGCGCTGGCTGACCTTGGTGAGGACATCAATCCAGTCCCTGGCCTCCACGCAGTTGTTAGCTTGGATGTATAGTGCACGCTCTGGCTGGATGACCTGGAACATCTGCAGACAGGAAGGAACTCAGGCTCACCAAGTCCTCAGGCTGGGCTGCATCATCACCTCCAAGTGGTGCCAACGCTGGACAGGCCCTGAAGCCACCATGCTGGCCTTCACGCATCAAGAGAGGAGGCTGGGAGGAGGCGGGGGATCCCCCTTGGACCAGGCTGACACAGGAAAGTAGTTCCGGAGGCCTGTCCAGGTCAGCTGGTTGGCCACATCTTGTCCCAGGGCCTCAAGTGCCTCTATCAGCAGAAAAGCACCCGGTGGTCCTCAGGCAGCCCACACACTTGGCCACCCTACATCCCAGCCTCGAGGTGCCTGCTGCTTTCACCCTGACCCCTAGGCTCCTCCTCTTCCTGCCCCCATCACGTGCTACTTCCTCATGAGGCTTCTCAGGGTCCCACTGCCTTTGCTACTTATTTTCCATTCAACAAACATTGCTGGGTGCCACGTACCACCCTAGGGACATATGCCACAGAACAAGCAGTGCAGGAAAGGCCTGACAAGTTCAGTCCTCTAAATGAGGTCAGAAAGCATAAACTCATCAGGAAGAACTGGGGGGGGGGGTCACAAGAAGAGGAGACAAAGAGCACAAAGGTTTAGGGCAGTACAGACAGTAGATGTAGAGGTCTGGCTGGGGTGGGCCAGGTGAGCTCCAAGGAGCATGGGGTTGGGGAGTGGGCAGACTAGAGCCCAAGGTTGTTGCCAGGGTAGCAGGGGAGACTGGGAATCAGGACTTCCTTGGTGACCTCTCCAAGGAGAAAGGGACTTCAGAATTTCTAACTCTGTTTCTGAGTCTTCAGAGTGCAGAAACACCACCCTGCACATCATGTGTGCCGTGCCCCTGTGCTCATGAACCAGAGCATGCTGACACTATCATTACCAAGGAAAGTGTCTGGACCACCATCCCAGGTCAGACCTCACAGGGGTGTCTGCTCAGAAGCGAAACTGTGTGGTAGCTGCTGAATGACCCTCCTTTGGTTAGAATGAAAAGCAGCCCACACCAGGGCTATGAGCCACAAAGAAAGGTGGGACAATGTCCTAGACCACAGGGTGACAGAGACACACTGGGCTGACCCAGCTCTGGCCTGGGAGGCAGGAGCCCTGGGAAATGGACATGTGTGAACACTGGAGGCTCCTGCAGACTCAGTACCAGCACTGGTTCAAAAGGGACGTGGACGTTGCTCATGGAGAGCAGGAAAGAGGTGGCCAGCCAGTGGCACAGCATTGAAGCCAGGGAGCGTGCACAGGGTCCCTGTGCTATTCTTTGTGACTTTAAGTTCAAAAGTATATGAAAGTAAAAAGCTTTCAAAAAGAAATTCCAGAGCCTATGTCCTTTAAGGAATCCTTCCTCCTTGTAAGTTGATTTTCTTGGGCATTTTGTCACAGCGACAGTTGCTGTGAGTGTGCCTGGTCATGCAGTTCAGGAGCTGTTGGGATTGGTTTGTGAGGAGCTTGGAGATAAGCACTAGAGAAGCCTACAATGCTGCAAGGGGAGCCCAGCGCGTGGCTCTGAAGGAGAGACCAGAAGGCCACAGGAGTGTGACAGCAGACCGAGGTTTCAGAGGGGAACATTCTGTGGGGAAGTGGACTAGAGGCCATTCCTACTACCTTCCAGCAAAGGACTTGTCTACATTTTGTCTGGGCTGTGAGCCTCCTGTGAGACGGGCTTAAAGCTGATGGTCTAATCTGGGGTGGTGAACCTGTGGGACGTGTGCCACAGGGGGCTGCTTGCTATCACTGGAAGCTCTAAAAGGCTCGCTGCTACTCTTTAATTCAAGGCAGCATCACACTCAGACAGTGGCAAGGGTATTGCTGATGGCTTTGAGCAAGGTTTACAGTAAGGATTGGGAGCAAAAAGCCAAGAAAAATGACTTGAAAACTTGCAGTTTGGCCAGAAAGGAGGCCCATGTAAAGTTCCAGTTAAGGAAGGTATCGAGGTGAAGGACATTAGCACCCTCAACACAGGGAGAAGCCAGGCCCTTGGCGACAGGAAAGACGCCTGATGATATCTCACAAGTAAGCAAGTGGGGCCAGCCAGAGAGTTCAGTGGACTACAGGCCTGCTTTAGGCAGAGTGCAGGGGCTGGGGGTTTGATCCCCGGCATGCTGTGCCAGGCCTACCCTCGGGGTGTGTTAAGACCGCACTGAGACTGGGCATAGTGGTGTGTGCCTGTAATCCCAGCACTTGGGAGTTCAATCTATGCAGTGAGACTATACACCCTGTACTAAACATATTAAAAAAAATTAAGAAATCAACAAGACCTCCCCTACAACCCTGGCTTCCTGGGGAGCCGTTTTCCTAGGAACTGTCTTGCTATTATTCTTTTCTCTACATTTAGTCACCCACACACTCAGAGTCTACTGCAGCTGTGGCCCCAGAGGACCCTGCTTCTGCTTGGACCGGTGACACGGCTCAGTGCTGGCCACAGAATGCTCATTTTGCAGGCATGCAGAAGGCAAGCACTGCAAAGGGGTGGGGTGCCCCACTGAAGCTTCAAGAAGAGCTCGAGAAGCCACAGGCAGCAGGGTCAGAAGCCAAGCAGGGGGACTCTGGGATTGTGCTGCCTGAAGCTTTAGTGTGAATTCAGAGCTGCAATGCAACCACAGGGAGCTGGAAGCGTCAGGAATGTGGAGCGCAGGCGAGGAAAGATGCAGGCAGTGAGTGACGGAAGCCTGCCCCAGACAGAGACCACGTGGGCTGTGGCCAGATCGAACACACCGGCAGGGTCACCAAGCCGCTGGAGCTCACATCTCACCAGACGGCCTGGCTGCTGGACATGGAGCTACAAGACCACATGCTTGCCCTGCTGGGTTCTGGTCTTGGCTGTGACTTCTTCTTGCTATTTTCTTTTCTTTGGGGATGGGAATGTTTATCTTGGGAGTATGGGACTTTCATTTTCTATTTTTATAGTTCAGGATGTGCCTCAAGTCTGAGAGGAGACTCTGGACTCGGACTTTTCTGCAATATGGAAATCCTGAGACTTTAGGGACCTCTACTAGTGGACCAAACGCAACCTGATTTGTGATATGGACATAAAGCTTTGGGGGCCAGGGGCAGGCTGTGATCTGGACCCTAACAACCTCCCCCAGGCCTGTGCTATGGGTGGCAGTGTCGGGAGGAATAGACCCTCTACACAGGGGTCCAGTGGTGGAGTCCAGTCACTAGGGATGTGCCCTTGAGGGGACACTGGGACCTTGGCCCCTCCTTTTTCTCCCCCTCCCTGTTGTCTTGTTCCACTTGCCCCCGTTCCACAAGGTGCGGCTTCATTCAGGCTCAATCTGATGAAGACAAAAACCACTCTGAACCAGAAGCAAAATAACCCTTTTTTTCTTATACACAGTTGGCCTCAGGCATTTCATTAGTGACAGAATGCTGGCTGGCATAGGTAGATCCTCAGGAACTTGCTAGAGAACTTCCTTGAAATTCAGCATGGCCTTCTGGAGGGCTTGGGCCCAGAGGCAGTGCTGGGGTGAGCAGGCTGCACTCACGTTTTTCATCCGGAAGGACTCCTCCTCTAGCCGCTCCACAGCCAGGATGTTCTCGATGGGGATGCAGCAGAGGGGCTGGTCACCTGTGGAGAGGGTGCTCAGTGCTCTGGTTGGCTCTGAGCAGCCGGACATCAGAGCCCCGGGCAGAGGTGCGTGAGCCTCTCCTTGCCACGAAAGAGGTCAGGAAGCTGAGGCCTCAGGCTTGAGAAGCCCTGGCTCCCAGAGCACCAGGCATCTAGCCAGCCCAAGATCTGTTCTCAATCCATGATGAGCTCAGGAAGGTGACCTCCTCCCAATTCAGGGAAGCCACTCCCCAGCTGTCCACAACTTGGCCCTTTTAGATTCGGGGAAAGCAGCCCAACGCGCCACTGCCCCTAGCCCCACCACTGGCCCCAGGCTCTATGGCCGGGTTCTGCAGAGAGATGGCCCCACTAACACAGACAAACAACCCTCAGAGCTGTGTGGAGCCCCAGGGAGAGCAAGACAGCACCTTGCTCCGGGCCGTTCTCCCTCCCTGCTTTGGTGTGCGCCACAGCCCCCGGAAGAGCAGCAGAAGGACAGAGGGGAGCTCCCTCTGGGACCACAGTGTGGGGGCCGAGGAGGCCTTCCCACAGCCAGTCTGTGCTGTGTCTGTGTGCAGAAGCCCACGCCAGCCGAGTGCGGCGCTCCTTGGGGTCACACTGCCTCCAGGCCCTACCTCCCCACTTGGTAGCGCCCACCTAACCAGGCCTCCAAGGAAGATGCATGGAACTCAGGGGACCCCTGCGATCACCTTTACTCTTCTGGTAGGTGAATTCATGGTTGGTCAGGCGAAACCACCTCTTCTTGAAATTCTTCATCCCAAATCGTTTTCTTCCTTGAGCTCTCTTAATCATGAACCTACAAGAAGGGCACAGGGCTGTCAGGGCATCCTGGGGCTTCAGGTGGGGGACCCTCACCCCTGCTTCGAAACATGCAGCTCCACTGCCCCAACCAGCAGCCCTGCACCGCCCTTTCCACCCCGGGGTCCCACCATACCCTTCTTTAAGCAGAATGGGCTGCTCTATGCTCCTAGGGTCACTTCTCCCCGAGGATGAAATTAAATCCAAAAACTGCAGTCAGGAGGAAATCAGACTATGAGTCAGGAACTGAAGGCTGCCTGCTCCAACAGTAGGGCAGATTATGCACATCCCCTGAGGACACCAGCAAATTTGGGGGCCTGTGTCTGTCTCCAGGGATGGGCCCACCCCAGCCCAGCCCTGCTGCGTCTCTTGCAACTTCTAGGACCTGCCGAGAAGCTACGAGTGGTGGCCCAGGAGAGTCCCTATGGGGTTCAGGCTGGCCAGAGTGGGGCAGGAGAGTACCCAGAACTGTCATTCTCCAACACCCTGTCTACTTCCCATGACCTGCTTGGATACTTGCCATCACTGCAGGCTCTTGTGAGCACCAGACCTTCCTCCCATCATTGCTCAGGGCTGCCTTGCACAATAGGCAAGCAGCAGAACCACAAACCCAGAAGGCTCTCATCCCAGATATGGTGCAGTGCCCCCAACCCTGGGACAAGAAACCCCAGGACAGCCGGGGAGGGGCCGACACCCTTGCAAAGGTCCTCATGACCCACAGCCTTGCCTGGACTTGGGTGTGCCAGGTCTAGAGAGTGCAAGGTGATGCCTGCTGACACCATATACTCACATTCTTCACAGCATCAGCGTACTTCTGCTCATTGAAGAACTCGTAGAATGTTGCCATGTACGACTCTTTAAAACTGGCCTACAATGAGACAGTCACCCGGTGGTTAGTCAGGATGCACAGCCAGCCTCGGACACCACCCAGGGAACAGCCACACACACTAAACAATGCTTAGATCACAGGCCTGCTTTGGGAAAAATAGGCCCAGGCCCTGGGAGTGAAAGGCCCCAGCAGACCTTCGTGGGATCCCCGGCACTCTAGCACCAGTGTCTGGCCTAGTGAGTGACAATGAAGGAGAGATGCCGTGTTGTCACCCAAAGGTGTCAGCGGCTCAGCCCTAGATCCATAACCTAAGCACAGCTTTCCTGGGCTCCTGCGACTGGGGTGCAACAAAGCCACTTAAAACAAACACAGAAGAGACTCAGCCACTCCCCAAGGCCACCGAGAAAAGCTGGAGGGGCCAGCACTCCAGCACGCCAAGCACTACACCCACCCTGGGTGAGTACCATGCCTGTGCCCTCCAAAGCCAGCGGCCTTGCACGGTGAGCACAGTCTGTCTCAGTGCCAGTAGAAGGTCAGCAGGAATACTCTAGAATACTCCTGGCATGAGGCAGGGTTCTGCTTTCCATTATGCTCTTTATTTTTACAACTGCATTGAACATACTCCCTTTTCTACGTGAGAGGCATTGCATGTGAGGTTTCTGAAGAGATAAGCAAAAATCAGAGTTCCTAAAAAGAGAATGTGAAAACACAGACTTACAGACTTGGACTTGGACAAGCTGCCCAGAGTCTGGATCGTCTTGGAGATGAGCGTCAGGGTTCTGGATGTCTGCGGGTCCTGCCAGAGACCAAAAGGAAAATGTGGGCTTTGTTCCAGTTATCAAAATACGTGATCAGTTCCAGAACTATGGAGGACAGAATGAGCAAGGCCTCTAGAAGCTGCTAGATGCTCTACAGGCACCAGATGCAGAAATCTGGCCCAGGAAGGTCCCAACCTTGGGCCGGGTCTCTCCCAAGTCTGCAGACCGAGCCTCAGGATGGTTCTCTGCTGTCTCCACAGAGGAGCCATTTCCAAGGCCTTTGCTCTCAGCAGTCCCCTCCCACCTGTCTCCACTTCACACCTGTCTGTGATATGGCCTGTCACCAGCAGGTCAGCCTCGTGAGGCTGCCTAGCCCTGGATGGGGCCTAACACAGTGTAGGGACTCCAAGGATGATAAATGAACATGTATGGGTCACAGGGGTGCCATATTTTCATGGTGGTGTACAGTAATAGTGGCTGGCCACCAAGGCCCTGGTCATACTGCAGAACATTGCTTAAACACAGCCGTGATCCATCCAGCAATGTGTGCTGGCATGCTGAAAGGCTAGCCCACCTGCATGAAGCTTCAGATGGCCAGAGGGTCACCCCCACTTTTCTCTACCTCCTACTTGCTCTGTAGAGACCTGGCTGGGCTGGCATGCTGGCAGGTCTAGAAGGCTCACTAGTAAGGCCTCACTGGGTTACAGGCTAGCTGGCTAAGCGCGACTAACTCACAGGCCTAGCAGGTCTATCAGGACTGACTGGGTTAGGAAGCCTGACCAGCTTGCAAGGAATGGCTTGTTGGAGACTGCCTGGCTCACGGGGCCAGTGAGCAGAGGACCAGCAGTTGCACAGGACTGCCTGGCGCAGGGTCTGGGCACGCGGCCTGCTGCTTACCGTGTGGTGCGGCGTCAGCTGGAAGAGGCTTGGAGACAGGATGGCAGGCGCAAAGAACCGCAGGAAGATGAAGCTGCTCACAGCTGTGTACCTGACATCCAGGTCATCTGAGAGCAGAGGACAGCACTTGCACGTGATGCAGCCCAGCAGCCAGGGGCTCTGTAACTTCAGCGAGCTCCTGCCAGGCTTTGTGGAGAAGCCAGACCCCAGCTCTGCCTGTAGCTGTCCCTGTGTCTCTCCCTATTTCTGTCTTTGCCTCTGTTTCTTTTGTCTCTGTCACTCTAGCTGGCTGGCTGTTTGTCTCCATAGCTATCTGTGTGACTCTGTCTCTGTCTCTGACTGCTGTCCCCATGGGGTACCCTATGTAGGGGTCACAGCCTCAGCCCCAGGCCCTTCTACTGGGTAGTTTGTTCTCATCTAGGGCAAGGGAGCAGTGTTACTATTTGTTTCCCTTCAGTTTGTTCTTGGGCGTTGCCTCCTGAAACCCTCTGTTCTGGGGGCTCTGCAGGAGTCTGTCCATGAGTGAGTGGGGGTTTGGGGTTTGAGGGAATCCACAGATGGGGATCAAGGGGGCTCTGGGTGCTCTCCTTTCACAGTGCCCAAAGCTCCGGACAGGGTGAGGGACCACCCCCGAGGCCTCCTCCTGAGGTCATGAAGGAACTCAGTGGCCCTGAGATCACTGCCAGGGATCACAGGAGGGCACTGTCAGAGGTACCCACTCCTAGAATGGGGATGCTCTGGACACCTACTGGGGTAGCTAGGCATGGGGATGCTCACCCTGGAAGCGCTTGGCAGCTGCCTCCCGCAATGAGAAGAAAATGTCGCACATGACAGTGGGGCAGCTGACCCCGGATTTAGTGATGATGGCGAAGATGCGGTCCACATACTGCCGAAGGTTCTCCTGGGATGGGAGAGGAATTGGGACCTGACCTCCCTGGGGTGAGGAGTGTCAGGGCCTGCCAACAGGGTCAGGCCGAGAGCAGACGCTCACAAAGACGGACCTCATGACAATGCGGGTGTCCTCCCTTTAAGAGAGCACAGTGCACACCACCACCAGAGCCCAGGAAACCCTGCAGTCCTCTCCACGTTGCTAACACCCCTGAGCAGGGACTAAAATCGACTTCAGTACTCTCGAGGCAGAGGGCTGCGCTTCTGCCAAATGGCACGAACAGCGTGCCTCACGTGCAGGTAGGAGTCGGGGGGTGTGAGCAACACCACGGGGCTACTAACCTCCATCCTGAAAAACGACACAGCCCCTGTACCCCATTTGCTTTGGGGGAGCAGGACTCACAACTCATTCTAGCCCTCATGTGGAGCACTGGTAGGAGAGCTGGGCCAGGGAGGGTCCCCTTATAGCTGTCCCCACCACCAGGACCTGGGGACAGCACCCATCCAGCAGCCCATGTCAGAGCACAGCAGGCTCTTACCATGTTGTTCTCGAGGTTCTCACCATCTTTCAGCTTCACGGGGTCAATCTCACAGGGCCGGTGGCTCTGGCATATCTAGAGGGTGGACAGGGTCTGCATGCGGTGCACTGTGGCCCTGCCGCTGGTCCCCACGGCACCGGCTGCTGGGAGGGTGGAGCCAGGAAGCCTGGATGCTGGCCTGGGAAGGCACAGCTCTCCTCACCACAAGCAGGACTTGCTGAGACCGACCTGCGTGGGTCTGGCACAGCCAAGCCTAATGAAGCCGTAAGAACCGGCGATCATTCTATCCCTGAGCTAAACCCTGGCCCTTTGTGTTTCACGATCTTTTATTTTGAGCCAGGCTTGCTAGCTGCCCAGCCTGGTCCCGCCCTCCTGCCTTGGCCTCATGCCCACTCAGTTTTTATAATATTTTTACTTCAAAGTTTGCCCACAGAGCAGGATGCCATTTTTCGATTTGCAAAGAGCCTGCTTTTCACAAAACTCTTCTCGGGACGTGGCCTAACCAGGAGCCAATGACAGTCTTTGGTACTCTCATTGTGTGGCAAGAACACAGCAAATGGCCAGGGCCCTGGACAGGACAGCCACAGCACCCGGCCACACAGGGCCCGGTGTGCACAGGAGGTGGGAGAACCTGGTCTTTCTTGCATGCTCTTCTCTCTTCAGTAGTACGACGGGTTTCCTCACTTTTTGATTTGAGGAAGTAAGGCAGCTTTTGGGACACACATGGCACCTTCTCTCATTGCAGCCGATCACACAAGGGCCCTGGGTATAGGCAGCTGTGTGCCACCCTGTCTTTCATAGCGACACCAGTGGCAGGGACGCTTGGCAGCACTCACTTCCTCAATGGCGGGCTTCAGGGTGACCTGCAGGTAGTGCATGCCCGCCAACTTCATCGTCTCATCGATGCACTTGGAGGCCAGCGAGTTCCCTCGGAAGATCGTGTTGGGGTCCCTAGAAAACAGGCCAGCATGGCAGCCATCCCCTCCATGCCCATGAGGGAAGAGCGTGTCCCTGGGTGCCTGGATGTGGCTTCCCGCGCTGACAGGTAGGCTGCACAGGGAGCCCCGAGTCACCCGGAGCCGCCAAATGTCTCCCGTGAAGGGTCTTCCTCGCCTCACAGCCCAGGCAGCTGTAAGGCCAGAGGGGAAGTGGCACACAACATCCACCTTGCTACTGGCCTCCTTCTGTGCACACAGGCAGCCAGAGCAGCCTTACGTCCTGGGGTGGCCGTGCCCCACCCGGGGCCCTTGACTCCATGAGGCACCTGGACTCCCCAGTTCACACTCGTGGGGCTGCCAGAAGCTCAGTGGCTAGCAGAGCACCAGTCACCCTTTGTGGTAGGACATGAAGGTCACTCCTCTTTCCCAGACACCCTGCGGGGAGGTAGCTTTAGAGCTGGGCCCTCTAGGACCTGGGCCCACCCTGACTGCAGATTGGAGATAGGCGGACAGAGGTGGGCTCGGTGGGACTGGGGACGGGATGGGGCACTCACTGGGTCCTCTTCACCTCGGTGCTGGCGATGGCGCTGATGAAGGGCACCACACAGCCATAGTGCAGCAGGAGCCGCACCAGGGGCACAGCTGCCTCCTGCTTCTCTCTGCACACCTCGCCCAGGATGTGGGCGGCTGATGCTGAGACAGGCTGGGCAGGGGGAGGGTGGATCAGGGGGGCAGCCACACTTACACATCCAGCACTTCCCGCCCTCCTGGTGGGCCCACACAAGTGGGTGCTATGGGGCTGCGAGGCAGAGGAGCTGCAGCTACCTCCAGCCCACAGCAGGGGCCCCTGAGCAGACTCAACCCACCACCCAACAGCAGATCTGAGCAGTAACTGAGCCTGTGTCAGGGCAGCCAGAAAAGACATCACCAGTGTCACCAACCAGGGGGAGGAAGCCCAGCAGCAGAGGGGGTGCGGATGGGCAGGCCTGGGCAGGGGGCCAGGTGAGTCAGCAGGAGAACTGATGGGTCTGGCAAGTAGGTGCGACCCCTGAGTAGCAGGGGCCTAGACAGAGGCCAGGTGAGCAGGCAGAGCCATGGCTGGGCAAGACGAGGCCAAATAGATGAGCAGGGCCTGGACAGGGTTGGTGGGTGGGCAGGCCAGCAGCTGCTTGGTGAACAGGGCAGGGTTCCAGGGAGGAGAGGGCTGGAATCTGGACACAGGGCCCAGCAGGGTGAGCATGATTCCCACACACACCTCCACATCTGCGGACTTCAGGAGCAGGTCCCGAAGAGGGCTGTAGTAGTCAGAAGAAAACACATGGTCTTCTGTGTAAACCACGTTCAGCCGCAGGGAGCCTAGGTCATCAGGCTTTGGGCTCTTGCCATTGTCTCGGGGCTGGAGGAAGTACCTAAGGGGATAGCCACCGTGAGGCCATCGCCATCTCTCCACTCTCTCCAGGTCCTGGGGCTGGAGAGCTATGGACCCAGGGCTCCCTGCAGGCTATGTGATGGTGTGGCCATCCGAGGGTGCAGCTGCCTGGGGTGGGTGCGGGGCCAGACTTGACAGCAGAGAAGAGAGGAGACGGGGGAGCCTGCTAGGAGGAAGGAAGCAGTGGCCAGCAGGGCCCCACGGTGGCATCTGCCTGTGAGGATGGACACTGGCCAGCAAGAACACGGGAGCCACTGTGACAGTGTCATGCAGCCTTTATAAGGGGGCAAGCTGGCTTGCGCTGGCACAGGGATCACTCTGTAGTCCTCAGCAGAGCACTCCCCCTATTCATCCAGGCTACAAATCCCTCCCTGCCCCATCTCCTGGGCTGGGCAGCTTGAGCTCAGTCCCCTTGTCCAAAGCACATGGCCATGTCAGTCTCTGGTTCGTTTTGGTGGCTGCCTCTGCTGAGGGGCTGGGTGTACTCAGTAGGAATGGGAAGTGAGTCTGGTGCTGGGCCGTCCTCCCCCGTAGCAGAGAAAGCAGCTTCCAGGGCAGACTCGCCCTCAGCACAGAGTGAGACGATGCACCTGGTGTCAATTGGACACCTGCTGGCACATGTCTGTCTCAAAGCACGTGGACAAACACAACAAGCTAGTGGTGCACTCCCACACGTAAATGTAGCTCCTCTGGAGGTCAGCAGTGACAAAGGCACCAGGCAGTGGAGGGCCAAATGGAGGCAGCTTGGAGGGACGGTGAGGCCGAGACCACACTAGAGAGGTGGCCATGAGGCTGCCCTGTCTACACATCCTGCAGCAAAAGCCCATAGCTGGCCTCAGAGCTAGGCCTGTGCTGTCCCCTGCCTTAGGCTATGTGGTACTTCCTGCTTCAGTGTGCACAGTGTCACCTTTCATTCCCTCCCCGAGGAAAAGTCAGAAACTATTTCCATGCCCACGCAACTGGCAGCAGGTGCACTGGCCCCGGGTGGCGTGGTCCCTTTCCCCAGCCTTCTGCCCAAGCTGCTCCCCACTCCTAGGTACCTACCAGGCCTCGTAGCAGCTGGACTGCTGCAGTACCTTCAGTGGGATCCTCAATTCCCCCAAGAACTCATCACCAAACTTCAGATTGCTGGCGTTCCAGAGGTCGACTCTGAAAACAAACAGCACTCAGTTCCTGCCCCGTGGGCACCTGCTTCCAGGAGGGTTGGAGCCCCGCTGCCCATCAGTGTCGGCTACGGTGATCCACAATGCCCACAGCCATGCTGGGGCAGACACCCGGAATCCTGTGTGGAAGGTGCAGGATGAAGCCCTCACTGGCAGCACAGGCAACCATGGGGATCACTGCAAGCGACAGAGCCAGACTACTGCAGCCAGTCTCTGGCATCTGCCTTTACCCTCACGGACAGGGGAGAGTCCAGGATGCCCAGGGCCTCACAGTGAGCCTGGGTTCTGCCCCAGCACCAGCCAGACAGCTTTCATCTGCTCTGCAAAGCAGGTGAGGGCAGCAACTTGTGGGCCAAGCAGCTGGTACAGGACAGTGCCTGGCCTGGCAAGGACAAGGGCACCTACCCTTATCCAGAAGAACCAGGGTGCTGGCAAGCCCCTCCCTGAACTGCACTTCTGCCTCTTCAGACTGAATACAACCTGAAGGAGGCAGGAGCAGGAGCCTGGGTGGGGTCCCCGGGAGCCACAGACCACAGCAGGGCTCTCCTCAAGGCACATGCTAGTGCTTGTGAAGCTTCCTGGCACGGTGGGTGATGCCCTGGCCCTCCTTTCCTGCAGAATGCCCAGTTCCCTGGGACTTGGGTGGCAGGATTTTGTCAGGTAGCTCGGTGGATAGAGGGGTTCGCCTATGCTGAGGAGCCACTGGGCTGAGGTCCATGATGCACCTCATGAGAGTCCCACCAGACGTGGCTCTTGGGGTGCCACTGCGGGAAGGAACCTTGCCCTTGCCCAAACAAGGGGGAGACAAAAACCACCCATCAGGAAGCTTCTTACCTAATTTCAAGTTTATCCACATCTTCCTCCTCAAAGTCAAAGTGGGACTTTCTGCTGTAGCTGCAGGGCCTGGTCACCTGGGCAGATGGACGAAAGGTGCATGTGCTCATGGGACAGCTACAAGGGGAAGCAGCTGTGGGCCAGGGGCTGCGGGGTGTGCTGACCCTGGCTTTGCTGGGCCCCACAGGACCACGGAAGGTCCTGGCAGGAGCTGACTCCACTGGGAGGAATATGAAGGGTGCTGCTTGGGCCCCGGGATACCGAGGGCTGACTTTGGACTCTGGGGAGCTTCTGCCCATCCCAAAGCAGGGAGTGCCCCAGGGCCTGGGAGGCTGGCAGCTTCTGGACACCAGGTCCCCGCCCCATGGCCCCAACCCTCAAGAGCCCCTTTGGGAGCCTGTGTCCAGGGAGGCATCAGAGAACTGAAAGGTCAAACACTGCTTTTCCTCCTAATATTTTAGGGGTTGTGAGCTCCTTAAAACAAAACGGCCAGCAGGTTCCAGGGGTCCCAGGGAGTGCTTCCCAGGGCTTATCCTGCCCCCTTCACAGGGTCAGGAGACTTCAGCTCCAAGTTGTAAACTTGGACAAAGCTGTGCTGCTTACAATGCTTCAGCTCTGAGTTCTAGTTCTGAATGTCACACTGGTGGTGGCCACCAGAACCATGGGCTCCCTGCCTGGCCCTGGTCTGCAGGGCCCTGTGCCCCAACTGCCTTTCTAGCCTGACCCAACACTGGGCTCCTCCCCATGTGGAACTGGCTAGCGTAACACCCTGCCTCATCCGCATGGTGTCTCCCTAGAAGCTGGCTCCTTCTTAATCTCCAGGTGTCCGGAATGCCACCTCCTCCAGCCTCCTGTTACAGCCTGTCTCCTGTGCAGGACCACACACTGCTGTCCCAGCTCGCACACTCATCACCTGCCTCCCACGGGCCTGGCCAGCACCACAGCCCTTAGCTGCCTGCCCTTTCCTAGCCACCTTCAAGGGGTGAAGGTGGCTCCTACAGAAAGGTTTTTAGGTTATCCTGGAAGTAACTTCCTCACTCTCTGCTCCCCCTGCCTGGGGCTTGCCTTCCCTGGAGCAGGAGACTCAAGAAGTGTCCAGGGGCACAGGAAACCTCAGCAGTAGCCCTAGCCAGGCCTTCTGGGAGCCTTGCTGCCACTGAAGACCATGGTTCCTGGACTTTGCTGGGGGTCGTTGACTTACTGAGCAGGGGGAACCCACCGCCTCCCAGGACAATAGTACTCTTGTCTCTAAGGCTGGGTCCCCCACTGCCCTATGAAATTGTAGGCTGAGTCGAAACTGAGGCCCTGCTCCCCGACTGCCAGACCTTGGTGCATAAGAAGCACTGGGGGAGCTGAGGCCAGGAGTAACACCCACCTGGGTACCCACCCCCAGACCTACACCAACTCTGCCCCAAGAGGTGCTGGCCCTCGAGCTGCTGCCTGACCCTTCTGTGTGTCCCGGAGGCAGCCAGGGAGTCTCTGGGCTGCACCACTTCTCCTTTACTGAAACCCTCATGTTTCTGCTGGAGCAAGCCTACTTCTGCCCAGTGAAGCTGGGGCGGAGCAGCCAGAAAAATGAAAACCCACAACCAGTGAGCCCAGAGCCCTGAAGACCTGGGTGGCATTAACTTGCCGCTGTCACCTACAAGCCAGGCAGCCCAGGGAGCAGTAGCACCTTCTGTCCCAGGGGGAAGAGGGCCCTGAGTGGCTGCATGCAGATGGCCTATGGGCCTAGCCCTCTCCCAGAAGGAGGACTGCTCAGCCCCTTCCTGCTCCATCTTTGGCGCACTTCCTGGCTTCCCCACTGGAGCACCAACCTCGAAGTAAAACACCTCGTCAAACTGGGGATTGTTGGTCTTCTTCTTCACTTTTGTTTTTTTGGCTTCTGATCTGTAGTCGAACGAGGAAAAGTTAGACTCAAAAGTAACACGGTTGATTCTGAACCCACCTTAAAATTGAGCTGGCAAACATTACAGCCTTTATTTCATAAACACTGCTGTTTGCCTCCACCTCCAGATGGTATGCAAATCAGGAATCACTACAGAGCCAGAAATACCCAGTATGGAGATCACAGAGGCCTTATTCTTGGTAAAGCAATTCCACACCAATCAAGGAAATCAAAGGAGTCAAAAAATGACACGTTCCACTATAACAAGCACTTCCTTCATCCTCCTGCAGGGGGCACCAGCCGCCTGCCTTTTGGGGTTCCCATGCCCCGGACCAGAGTGGCACGTGGGGTGAACAGGACTGGGACAACTTGCCTGAAGGGTCCTGCCAGCGTCACCGTGGCATAGGGGTCGCACTGGCCGTTCACTATGGGGAGGCCTTGGCACTCGAGGATGCTGAGGAAACAGAACAAGTCAGGCAAAGCCAGGCAGACCTGGTTCCCCCTTGCGGGCCTGCAGACCAGAAATGAAGAGCCACAGCCGGTGTTCCAGGGGCGGAACGCCTGGCAGGGGTCTGTGTTGCCAAGAACCAACTGCTGTAGAGGGCACACTGCCCATGGAAGACGCCACCCCACTCACTGGCTGCGGAGGCACACAGCTCCCCAGGGGTGGCAGCAGAGGCCCTGCCCCTCGCTTAGTCACTGAGTCCCATCTGCAGAAGGGACAGATGGTGACAACTCCCAGCCATCCTGAAATTCTGCAAGGCCCACCTTGCAGACTCATTGCCTCTCTGTTACTCCTGGTCTGTTTCCAGCTCCTCCCCAGGTCATGGCTCGTATTTCCTGCTTCCTGGGGGTCAAGCAGATGCCAGACATTGTGAATTTTATGTGCAGGATCCAGTTTTCTGCTGGGCTCTGGACACAGTGCCTGGGACTGCTCAGGTTCTTCCCACTCAGGTGACCACATGGTTTCCGGTTCAAGCTTCTCTGAGAACACCCTTCCTGCTCTAAGGGTGGTGTGGCCCTCACACCGTGCTGTGTCTCTTGCTGCCTGCCTATCCCCAACACCCTGAGTGACAACAGGCCCTTTCCTGGTTGGGGGAGATTCAAAGGCACCAGTCCCGTGAGTGCCACGCAGCCTGTCGGCCTCCACACTGAAGACCTGAGCCCCGGGCCCTGCTCAGAGGTGTCAGGTACTAAGCTCTGTCCTGTCTCAGAGGGAACATAGGCCCAAACTCGGCGTCCTCCATTGTAAACAGCTTACACAACAGTCCTGGTGGTTTGTTTGTGGTCAGAGAAAATTCATGCACATACCAACATGTCATACTTAGAGGACAGGCTTCCTGGGCACACAGGGCTGGTACCAGGCAAGGCAGGTGACCTGTCTAGAACTACAGGAGGCCTGTGCCTGGCCTGTGACCTCAGGAGGGCTTGGGGACCCCCAGTGCAGCCCCTAACCCAAAGCAGAGCCCTCCCTGGCACACAAGGAGGGGCATATTTGTCTGCACAGTAGAAACAGAGACCAAGAGTGGCTGATATGGGGACACTGACCCTGCAGGACTCGCCAGGACGGCGGCTGCATCTTAATACCTCACCACACACACATGCACAAGCGCACGCACATATGGAGCTGTACCATGGCAGGCTGGGGCCGACCAGCTCCTTCCTCATGGAAACCTGGGGCCCTAGGCTGAGGGACTCGACCTTCTCATAGCTGTCCACAAAGTGCTAACCCATCACAGGTGACAAGGGACACCAGTTCCACCAGAGATAGAGTCTAGGACCAGGGCCTGCTCCTTCCGCACTGTGGGGTCCAGAGCCTTCTTGCTGCCCATGAATGCCTTCTCTAACCTTAGGGAATAAAGCCATGAGAGGAGTGGTGGTGATGTTGTCTTGGGAGCCATGGGGCAGAGCTCACGTCCTTGCGGTTGGGAGCCAGATGGGCGGTACAGGAAGGGTACCCTGCCCATAACTGCAGGAGGACTAGCAGCCATCAGGGCCCTGGGAGAAGCTGCAGGTCTGACAAGCCATGGGGTGCTGGCCTTCCTGGTGCTGGCCAGACCCCACATGCCCATGACCTCCGGCGCTTCCTCCATGCATCTCCACATCTGCCGGGAGCCTTTGCCCTGGACCCCAGAATCTGTGGTACAGGCGGCGCAGGGCCAGCCCCGCACGTTCCCAGGGCCCTGTGTGCAGCCGCCCTCTCCTGGGTGTGCTCTTGCTGTCCGAGGAAGCAGCCACGTGCCTGTGGTGCTCAGGCAACGGCCACAGATGTGCCGCACGTGGATGCTCTCAGCCACAGCTGGCGTCCACAGAGCAGCAGCTCTCGCTCTTGTTTCTCAGAAGGAGAAACTGAGGCAAGGAACCAAGTCACTGGCTTCTGTGCCATGTTCACTCTTTTCTTTCCTTTGTACTGAGCAAACAAAGGCCTAGAGAGCACAAAAAGCTCAGGCGACCTGGGAGCCATGGTTACCGCCTTCTGGGCCACGGCCAGGCTTCCCCATTTCCTCACCAGACAGACCCCAGACTGCAAGAAGCCCCTCCCTGCCTCAGCCACTCCAGGGCCGGGAGCAAGCTCACTTGAAGAGCCCTCCATCTGGGTAAGGCTGTCGAGGGCTCCCCGACAGCAGGTCCCTCAGTGTTAGCAGCTGCTGCAGAGCAGGACCGGGTGGGAAGACACATGCCCTAGGGCCACCGGCAGGCGACTCACAACCTCAGCCTGAGCTCCCAGGGAGCCCCTTGCTCAGAGAGACCCCAGGGGCGATGGGTCAGAGGGAAGGAGGGGTGGCCTGGCCCTGTCTCGGCCCCCAGCACAGCCCCAACTTCCAGCCTCCTCAGGAGACCTCAGCCTTGCCTGGTCACACTCACACCTCTGCCCACACCCAGGTTTGGGGCCTGCGTGCTACAAGCCCAGCCTTGGCGTCTTTCAAGGCTATAAATACATGTATCTCACAGCACCCAGGTTACAGCAGGGAGCTCAGCTCAGCCAAGAACTTGTATGGCCCACAGGGCCTCATGGCGGATGTCCATTTCTCCCTGCCCTGTGGATATGCCCTAGCAGTCCCAGGAGCACACAGCACCACACCGAGTGGTCTTAACGGGGGGCCATGGAGTACAAGGGCCACTATGCGAGTGGAGGAGCCTGCTCTTCTACTGCCACCTCAGAGGAGCAGAGTGCGAGACCCCAAGAATGAACCCAGCTCTGCGTGCATTCTACTCAGGGGAGTCACCCCAACCACGCTAGCACACTGCTTTAAGGGTGCCTCTGGGAGAGAGAAGCCCCCTCTCTGCTCATTAAGGGTGGCAGGATGGTCCCTCTGGTACCTTGAATGTGTGCCCAATAGCAGCTGGCCCAGACACAACCTCCAAAGCCAAGTGTTGGTGTCACTGGTGGCCCAGGAGGTGATAGGGTACCTGAGGTCATGAGGTGGGGCCAGGTGCCCCGATGGCTTTGTGAGCAGAGGAAGAGACTTGAGCTCCGACCACTGTCCCAAGGGGAGCCCCTCGCCTTTGTGGAATAAATATGAAGCCCTCATCAGCAACTGGAGGCAAACCAGTTGCTCTCTGCACATCCCCTGGCTGGGGCACTTTGTTACAGCAACAAGAACAGGCTGCAATGGCCCCAGCACCAGGACTTATGCCTGCACTCCTGGCAAGAAACACGCCCAGCTTGGGCCAGGGAGATGGCTCAGTGGAATAAGCGCTTCCCTGGCAAGCGCAAGGGTCTGAGTTCAATCCCCGGTTCCACCTAAAAAAAAAAAAAAGAAAGAAAGAAAGATGCCCAGCAGCCCTCCTACCTGAGCCATGTCCGGTTGTCCCCACCTGGGCCCACTGTGCAGGGGAGAAGCCAGTGAGATCTAGGGCAGTGAGTGCAGGGGTGTCGTGCCTACTCCCTTAGGCACCCAAGACAGAAGCCAGGGCCTGTGGAACAGGAGAAGCATCCCCAGACCCCAGCCCGGACATGCTGCTTGTGGTGCACATCTTACCGTGCAGCGAGCTTGTGGCAGACAGCACCTGTGTCAGTGATGACTTCGCTCAGCCTGAGTTCCAGGTGCACCTTGCCCTGCAAAGGACAAGGGAGGGCCAGGGTGGGGCACAGCCCAAAGTGAGGGGTATGGCCCATGAGAGGGCAGTGCTGGGATGGAGGGGGAGGACTGTCCAGTCCCTGGGACAGCCGTACTTCCAGCCCACTGTGATATACACCCTGAGGTTGGCTGCTAAGGTGAGGTCACCGCAGGCCACGCAATTTCAGAATGAGCAGTTTCAAAGTGCTAGACCCTGACGCTCATTACACACCACAGCTGGGTCAGCCCAGGGCAGGCATGGGAAGAGAAAAGGCTCCAGGGATCTTCCTAGTCTGCCTCTGCTTTCTCCAGGAAGGAGGGGACACTGAGTCCTGGTCCCACAGAAAATAACGCCCTTGGTGCTTGCAAGAGCAAGACCCTGCTCTGGGTAGGATCACGAGGGAACACACAGTGTGATTGATGTGGACATTAAAGTGGAAGTATTTGTAAACAGAAAGGGAGGCCAAGCTGGACACCCACAGAGGGCACTGACCCACCAGTAGGGAGGGACCCTTTATATGCTGCCTGGTTTTGAGTCCAGGATGCCATGTGACCAGACAGCATTGGTCAAGCTGGTGGCAGCATGGGGACAAACCTGTGCCCAAGTGGATCCATTTGGGGACCTGTCTATCTGTACTTGCC
This sequence comes from Tympanoctomys barrerae, assembly GCA_002564285.1. Lineage (NCBI taxonomy): Eukaryota > Metazoa > Chordata > Mammalia > Rodentia > Octodontidae > Tympanoctomys > Tympanoctomys barrerae. The sequence goes on along the minus strand of NDGN011338834.1, from coordinate 2,352 downwards.
TGGACCTGCTGGGAGGAGTGGTGGCCATGGTGGGCAGAGGTGGCAGGGACTTTGCTCACCTCTCCCAGACTCAGCCAAGGCTGGACTTGCCCTCCTGAGTCTTGCTCACCTGAGCAAAGACAGGAGCAATAGACAGCAGGGTGCCTAGTGCTGGGATATGAGCATTAGTCAGGGGTACCATGTAAGGCCACACCGCTTGCTCTACCCGTGAATGGTGGCCACACAGGGGGATGACTAGACCTGGCACATTCTGAGCCTTGCAGGCTTCTTGGCTCTGCTCAGGGAGCACCTGACTGCTGCATCCCACTTGGCTCTCACGGACCCTGCTGGAGCCTCCAGCACCACCTGAGTAAGCACCTAGTACCCAGTGACATCCCCCATGTCCCCAGGCATGAACCATGGGCACAGAACAATAGTAAGTCCACCGTCAATTGCCCAGCAGACAAGGCCTCCCTGTTGTTCTGCTCCAGGTTCTCATGCTGGAGCCAGCCTCTCCACCTAGAACGCCTCAGGGACCAGTGATGGGTGGGGTCAGGAGGCTGGGAATAGTCCCTTATGGCCCTGTGGCTGAACTGGTGACAGCTAGGAGGACAGGCATCTGTGGCTCCCTTTCTTTACCTGAACTTAGCAGCTCAGAGACTGGGATGATGGCCATAATGCCTATGGCCCTAAGAAGCAGTACCGCTTCCTCAAGACAAGAGCCCTGCAGTACCAAACCAGGCCAACGCACAGGACCAAGGAGCAGTTTGCCATCAGAGGAGAGGACCAACCATGAGCACCAACCCTTACTTGGTAATTCTTTGATCTGTAAGGGAGTCAGGCAGAAGGGCCGAGAGTGGGGTTTTGTCCAGGGACCTTTAGAAGTCGGAGACTGTGTGTGCATCGGGGGGCCAAAGGCCCCACAGCCAACAGTGCAGCGGCAGCCTCCTGTTCATTTCCTGTTTTCCCCAAGCAGCTGTTGGATTCCTGCGCCTTTCTCACACACCATGGGATGGAGGCTTGGGGACCAAACAGCTACACTACACTGCCCCGCAGATCCATGGGAAGTGTAGCACTTCCAATGTCCCACCAGCACCAAGGCCCTCTTCCTGCATGTGGTGGAGGTTGGGGCACTGCCTCTCACAGGCAGGTGACCTGACCTCATCACAAACAACCCAGAACAGAAACATGGCCCTCAGGGTCACACCCTCAGTTTCAGGTTGGCAGAAAGCACTGCGTTCTGGCACACACCTGTGCATGTGGCTTCTCGGCGGGGAAAGGCACCGCCTTGCATAGACAGAAGCCTGGCTCTGGTCTCTGCCGGGGCTTGGTTGGGGCAGGAGCTGCAAGGACCCCATGTGTCCAGCCTGCTTGCCCATGCTCACCACTGGCTGCGAAGCCTGACTGTCCATGGCACCACCCAGTGTCCCAGGTTTTATTTTGGTTGTGAGAAAAGCAGTGGGGACGGAGAAGAAAGTGCTATTGGCAGCTTCTCCTTCCTAGTTTGTCAAGGGACTAGAGGAACCAAGAAGCTAATGTGGGCTGGGCCGTGGCTCTGAGGTGAATGCTCCCCGATAAGGCTCTGGTCTCACCCTAGCTCCAGAAAAAGAAAGTGAAAGAAGCAACAGGGCAATGGGCAGCATCATGAAGCAAGCAGGGCCGGCTGCTGCCCTGCACAGCCCGTCGCTTGAGCTCACTGGACTGCACTCTTCCTGCCAGGCAGCTATGGAAGAAGCCTCCATCTCCCCTCTCAGACCACACAGGGCCCGAGCCTAGGGAGGAAAGGGAAGGAAGCGGAGAGTCCCCAAGTGCCTGCAGATGGAGCAGTGCACTTCTAAATATTGCCTGGGCCAAAGCAGTCTTCAGAGGCACCGGGAGAGCTGGTCTAGGTGTGCTCCGGGAGCAGTCACAGGCGGGGCTTCTCAAAGGCGGTTGACTCTACAGGGTGTGACTGATCCTTGGGGCAGTATTGGGATTAAGGGTGCTGGGATTAAGGGTGGGTGATTACTACATCAGTCCCCTGATTGGGTTGGCGCTGCCCTAGCCCTAGGAGCCTCGATACAGTATAAGGAGCAGAAAGAGGCTTGTCTTCCGCTCTTGCTTGCTTTGCTACCTTCTGCCCACCATGAAGTGTTCTCCTCTGCCAAGCCACCCTGCCTTGGAGCCAGCTGCTTCTGGACTGAAACCTCTACAAACTGTGAGCTAACTAAACCTTTTCTCCCTTAACTTGTGGGTGTGGGGTATTTTGTCTTAGCAACAAGAAAAATAACCAAGATAGACATTTAGATGTAGAGTAAAACAAAAGAAAATGAAAATATAGGGGCTGGTGAGATGGCTCAGTGGTCTAAAGCACCTACTTAGAACAAGCTAAGC
>NDGN011338828.1:0-12007 GCA_002564285.1 Tympanoctomys barrerae | reverse complement strand
AGCAAGAAAGCAAGAAAGCAAGAAAGCAAGAAAGCAAGAAAGCAAGAAAGCAAGAAAGAAAAGCTTTCGATCAGCTAAAAATACCAACAACAGTGTGAAAAGTGAACTCACAGAGCAGGAAAAATTAGCTAATTGTCTCTCAGATAAAGAATTTCTGTTTACAACATGCAAAGAATTGGAAAATATTAGAACCCACAAATTCAAAGACCTTATCACAAAATCAACATCTGAAGTCAATTTTTACATTTACTAGAGGAAGGTATACAAATAGCAAATAAATTTATGAAATACATACATCACACATCCTTTGAGAGGTGCAAGGTTAAAGATCACTGACATCCCATCTCACCCTGGAAAGAAGAGCTATCATGATGAAATAAACAAACAACAAATGCTCACTGACTGTGGGAAGAAAGGAACACTTTCCACTCTTGGTGAAAGTGTAGTCTGGTGTAACCACTGTGGAAAGCAGTGTGGAAATTCCTCAGGAAACAAGGCAAAGAGTTTACATTCCACTAAGCTATGGCACTCTTGGGTATCCTTCCAGAAGAATTAAAAACAGCATACTGCAGAAATATATCTGGTCTCAAGCGTATAGCAACACAATTTATAATAGCTAAATCTTGGAAATAACACAAATGCCCATCCACCAAGGAATGAATAAAAGAGATTTGATGTACAGTTGAGTAGTACTCAACCACGAAGAAGGATAAACCTGAGACTTTAATAAGTAATTGGATGCAATTTGAGAGCATGCTCATAAGTGAAAGGAAACTTACATGTGTAAACAGCATATGATAACTCTTGCGTGAGACACTGAAAGAATAAAGTATAAAATGTACAACAGATTTTGTGAAGTGGGTAGACATTTTTAATAGGAGAAAAGAATTAGGATGGGGAAGGACAGTAGAGGAAAGGGAAAAATACGAGTCAGTTATACTATTCATTTGTCTTACTTCATTAAAAAGCCAGATTTATGCCAATATACATTGGAGAAATTTTCATGCCCACATTTTGTACCCTGAGAGACTACATTAAATATAATAGAATGCTTTAGCTATTGTTATTTTTTATTATTTGTTATGAAATTTTGCTTTGCCTTTTTTCCATTAATGCAATTGTCACTTCTACGACAGTCTTCACACACAAAAATCACGTGTTCCATATATGAATATTGTTTGCACTGATTGCACCTATGTTTTGTTTTCCTGTCCTTTCTTCTCAGACACAATTGACATCTTCTGTTTTTCTGTTGTCTTAGTAGGTCTTTTAGTGAGGGTGAACCTGCCTGTTTTCCTGTCAGCTAGTGAGTGTGTTCTGTATTTTTTATCGCATATTTCTCAGGGCAGACTCTTTTTGCTTTTTTCTTTTCTGCTGTGGATGATCTCTTATTATTTATAGTCCCAATCCTCTAAGAAAATATTCCTGAGATATTTTGTAATTGTTATTCTCTTTAAAAATTATCATACTATTTATACTATACATGATTGGGTTTGAGTGAAACACAACCATTGGCCAATTGTTTGTGTTTTGAGTGACACCATCATTGCTGCACTGTTGGGAGCCGCTGAAGCTGGACATTGGTCATATATGTGCGAACAGGACAAGGCGTAGTGTCTAAAGATGCCAAGCTACCTCAGTCTTGAGAAAAGTATCCTGTTGGGGCAATTTCAGCTATTAGTCACTACAAAGCCTTGTGTCTTGTGATATTAACATTGCAAAGGTGTAACTAAATTCCCAGGTTGTTCTTTGGGTCCTTTTTCAATCAGAATTTCAAGCCTCCTCCTGATCCAGCTCTTGTCTTCTTATCTATCTTTTCCACATTCTTGCAGCTGTTTCTCCTTAGTGTACACTGAGCCACCAGTGAATCTGTACATTTAGTGCCCACAGTGGGGATACCCAGTAAGTGGTAAGTTTGCAGCAGGAATACTTCTAAAGAGTGTACAACAGGATAGGCTAATAAAATGTTTAGAGCCAATGTTCAGCAAGGCATGTAGAAGACTCTGAAACAAGTGTGAAGCTTGGATGGAGGCTCACTGAGACTGGAAATGGGCTTGCTAGGGCCAGAGAGATAAGCAAGCTTAAAGACTGCCACAAACAAAGATCAGATTCTCTTCCTAGTGTAAGAACCTGAAAGAGTAAATAAAATATGAGAGGTACCATAGATGCTAGGAAAGGGAAGAACCTGTTCAAAGGGGGATAAGGAACAGGACAAAAGAAAGAAGGAAGGGAAAGAAGATATGTTTAGGTATATATACAGGATAGCTTGGATAACTGTACTGCTGATTTCTGCTGGTCCATTGAAAGGAGCAGTTAATGCTTCTTTTTCTTCTTTTTAATTTCTTACAAATTTTGAAACCAATTTTGTATCCTTAATATGGTAATCTAAACAAATAATTTGAAGATATTATGCAGTATGACAACCATTGTTGAGTTCCTATTATATTGTTTAGTGAAATTCTTTGTTTTTTTCAATTTTTTTTGATATTTTCATTGTATTTGAAACATAAATAACAAAATGAAATACAAAAATAGGTTTGAGAGAAGTCAAAAAGGAGAAAGTTATATAGAATTAATGGTTTTAAGTATCACAGTTTTTTATAGATGTATGTAAAAATTGGTTTTTTGCTTCCTGTATTTAGTTTACTTTTTAAGACCACCAGGAAGGACTTAGGATAAAGCACTGTTTTAAAATTAGGTCACAAATTGGATAAGCAGGGTAGAACAAAGGTACAGCAGATAGAGCTTGAAGCCCTGGCTTGGCTCAATCAGATGAAGAAGAAAAAAATTCTTTTATATTACATATGGCTAGTTCTAAGCACATGGTCGTGAGGCCTAGCACACAAAGTAGGTTCGCAGAAAGCTCCACACTCTGGACCTAGGCAGACCTAACTGGGATTCTCCAGTCAGCTGCACGTCCATGCACCTGGTCTAGCTGGCAGCTGTCGACCCCTGACACCAACTAAAAGCATGTGTGCCTGGGGCTAAGCAGGAGGGTCATTGCACACTGCTGGCACTGAAAAATTGTTAGGCTCAGGATGGTGCCTGCTTGGGCAAAAACAAAGCAACCAGTTGTCAAGGCCAGAGCAAAAGCTAGCACACACAGTGGCTGTAGCTATAGCGTCACAGCCTCCATCATTTTGCTTGGGGAAGGGGAGTTTGAGTAAAGGAGATCATTCCTGATCCTAAGACAAGCTGCTGCTAACAACTCACTCAGCCTCAAGGTGATAAAGTAAAATTGCCAAATAGAAACAGGCCACAACTCCAGGTTTTGCCTGGTGTCAATGATGGTGATTTTATAGGAAAAATCAAAGTCATAGTTCAATCTGTTCAAAACACTGGTCAGATAACTCCAGACTCTCATATTGATAAATTTGTTATTCTTTCTTTGTCAAAAGTTTAAAAATGAAAAAGAATATTTGGATTTAAAAATAGGAATTAATTATTTAGAAAAAAAATTAAAGTGCTTCCAGATACAAGTGCAGATGGCCACTGGATATGGCAGCTAGAGGTACATAGTAACAAAGATGATGGATTGGTGATCTAGAAGGACACAAAGGACCATTTCACCAGAAATAGAACCTCAAAGAAAGGCGGGAAATAAAGGTGGTTTTCTCTCTCCATTACAATTGATGCTAAGAGAAAAGCTTTTACATTTCCTCTTTAAGGTGATTACTTTAAAAAGGTGTTTTCATACTGAAGATAAAAATGGTTTGCCAAAAAAAAAACTCCCTGAAATTTACAATGAGGGTATTTAAAAATATTAAAATGCTTTTGATTCTTAATAAGGTTGATTACTAGTTTTAAAGTCATAAATTAAAATTGTTATAAATAAAAGCTTTGATATTTTACAAGCAGTATAAAGGCTTGGAGCCCAATCTAAAATCAGTGGTGTTTAAACAGTTGCTTCATTCTGACATCCCATTTAAGTGGCGGCAGGCCTGTTGGTGGTCTCCAAGGGAGTATAGGCCATAAGTGCCTCATATTGGGGTCAACTTATCCACAAAGGTATATTGTGCTTCACATTGTTCAAATCAACCTTTCAAACTTTACTTGATAACCTTAAGTGGCTCTATCTGAACTTGGGGCTAATTTCTCTGGTGTCATTGTCATCGTTTTTCAGACAAGCTAATTCAATTTGCTTCTTTTCACAATTTAGTCATATTAAGTTTAGAGACGCTGTATGACTGATTCCTCTTTCAAATATAGGGATTCTGCTTTGCCATTGTATAACCAATATATGTTACCACAGTTTTAAAATTCTGCAAAATAAGGAAGTAAAGCAACAGAAAGTTATTTCAATCAGGTAAAGCAAGCAAAAAGAAAATTTAAAATAGCTAATTTGGCATACAAAGTATGCTTGCGTTTTTTTTTTCAGCAAATGATGGACAACCAATGATATCAGCGTGTGCTGTTAAGCTGGATCATAAAGCTAGATTCAGAGAAAAATTTAACAATGATGAGGCGAGATTTGAACTGGAGCTTACTGCAGGAACTCAGTAATGGAAATCTGAGGTCTAAGTAGGTGATAGAGTATATACAGAAGACAGATCTGAAAATTATCAGCATTCTTAAGACAAAATAAAATACAAATATAAATATTAATTACAGATAAATTATTCTATTCCTTCCAAAATTTTTCTGACACATCTCTGTTAATTGGACAACAGAAAAAACTGACTGGCCTTTTTATTTTTTTATTTTTATTTTTTGTGGTACCTGGGATTGAACTCAGGACCTTGCACTTGCCGGGCAAGTGCTTATTCTACTGAGCTATCACCCTTGCCCTTGACTGGTCTTTTTATAATTATTAATTTCTAAAATTGTAATAGAGTTACCATAGTTCAATTTGGTTAAAAATATACTTGAGGATGTTCTGATTTTATGAAGATGTTTCCATGTTCTGTGTACATGTTTGTGTGTTTATATGTCGTTCCATGAGCAACTGTTCCCCCTCTCATTTGAGCTCAATAATTTTTTTTTTATAAACACACATTTTATTTTATTTTATTTGTGGCCAGCTCAGCCCACCCTGGGGGTGGGGCTAGCGTTGCATGTGGTGCTGGGACTCGAACCATGGTCCCTGAGCTTTTGCCTAAGTTTGCCTAAGCAGGCGCTTTAGACCACTGAGCTATCTCACCAGCCTCTCAACAATTTTTTAATCATTTGTTCATAATACAATTTGGGGTACAGATTTAAAGACATAATTCTCCTGTGCTACTAGCCAGTTTAAGTGATATCAGAATTGATTTGCACATAGGTTATCAAAACATTTAGATAATTAAACAAAAATTATTTAGAATGCTGGCAAGATAGCTCAGCAGTCTAAAGCACCTGCTTAGGCAAGTTTAGACTGGTGCCAGGGACTGGGGTTTGATCCCTGGCACCACATGCCATGCCAGCTCCACCCTCAAGGTGGGCTGTGCTGGCCAAAAAATAAAAAATTAAAAAATTGTTTAGAGTGGGGAGAGAGTACTGGATAGGACTCCAGTTCATGAATATAGGAAGGGTCAACTTTTGTGTATTAATAAGGAACTACAAATAATCTCAATAGTCTCTATTTGTCTCCAGTAATTTGGTTATTGGTCAAAAGATAAAGTTTCTCAGAAGAAATTATAATAAGATTTTCTCATACAAATGTTCTTGTACAAAATGAAATTAAGAATCAAAGTTTTCATATGTGTATAATAATTTATCAGTATGAATCTCATAATGTATTAAATACATTCATGATTCTAGTTATGCAAGTCTTCCAACATGTAAAATGAAGATTGCTTATTGTGATAAGACTTATTTTTCAGATTCATATATTTTCCTTTAAGCAAAAACTTGCAACATACATCCCATGAAAGAACAAATTAGACAAAAGCTTCTTATATGTTATATGGAGCTGTTGAGTTAAAAGTGTCATGCTATGTCTAAATGAAAATTTAAATATGTCAGAAAATACCAACCTTATTTTATGCTACAATGTTCTGTATGGCTCTGATTTCTAAATTTCTGTGTAAAATTCATAACTGCTGTCTGCTATCATTCTATAGGGATTTAAATATTAGGATATCCATGGTTGTTAAAGGATAACAGTGCCTCTTTATGTACTAAGGTGTTTGATATTCAGATAAGGTAGAAATGTTAACATTCTGCCTCCATTACAGAGTAATATCATTAAGCTTCTCTTCTGAATTTTCATCAATTGAAGTTTAGAGATCAAAAATTAGAGAGATAGACTGGCTAGGAGGATATCCAACATTTGGGCCCTAGTCCTCAGAGTTCAATAAGAAACCAGGACATGGGAAATTTCACATGTGATATACTGTAGCTCAATTTAGTCTCTGATTTTTTTTCCTCAAGGAGATTGTGATACCACAGAATAGAGTGATTCTATGTTTGTACAGTGTGCCTAAAGAGAGTCACCTGGAAAAACCAGAAAGTCTCTCAAGCTTTCATAGAAAGCAACCTAGTCAAGCAATGACCATGACTGATCCAAATGGCTGACACTGACAGAAGATCTAAAGAAGAGATGTACTTGGTTCCAATTTAAATCTTGAGAAGATTTAACTGATCTTGATAGACACAAAAAAATAATTTTTTTATACAGGTCTCACTTTACTCGATATTAATCAGAACCCAACAGAAAAGTATAACCATGAGATGTGAAAAGTAGTGCCATAATAATATGGTAGCTGTAAAAGGATCAGACCATTAACAACTTCAAACAATTGACAGCTGTACTAATAACTCAATACTCTTGTGGATTATTAGATGACATTGAGTTAAATTGCTATATATGAGTACTAAAAATTTTTGGACAGGTATCAAAAATGTAAAGGTTTTCTACAGAGTTCTCCAAGCACAGCTTCTCTAACTGCAATGGACCACCCATCATTTACACAATAAACAGCAAAGGCAGAGATGTTGGAAGAAGATGAAGCTAGAAATTGGTCATATATGTGAGGGCAAGACCAAGCTTCTGTGCCTGAAGTGGTCAACCTGCCTCATTCTTGAGAAAATCATCCTGCTTGGAAAATTTCAGCTATTAGTCACTAGGGAACCTTGTACTCATGACTCTAACTTAGGAAAGGTATAAATAAATGCACCTACTGTTGTTCTTTGAGTCCTTTGCCGATCAGGCAAATAAGCCTCCACTGACTCAGCTCTTGTCTTCTTGCCTAACTTTCCCTCATTCCTGCAACTGTTTCTCCTTCAGGTACACTGATACACCAATGAGTCACTATACTGCATACATCAACATTATATCTACTCTATCTTTGGTATTGTGTAGAAAAATTCTATCTCCAACTTCCATTTAATTGAGGTTTCCCTATCAATTTTCCATTATAGTATACTGTTGACATGAGTTTGTTTTTCTTGGCCATAAATGAAGTCAATGTAAGTTTTTCTGAAATCCAAAACTTGTAATATGAAATTTTCTATTTTGAAATTTCAACATTTGATTGGAATTTCAGCTTTGTTCCTAAATATAGTTTCTGTGATGGCCAATTTCTGGTTTTCTAGCAAATATAAAATAAATTGGATACTATTAAACAAATTTTCATGTCACATTGCAATTAATTAGGGGGATAGCAGCAACAAGTCTCTTTGCAACAAGACTTGCAAAGTCTATATAGGTTCTATTTTATAGGAATAGAATCTTATGGCTGAGTTGTAGGTTAAATCTCTAATTTGAAATCATTTTTAGTCTTTGCATCTATGATGCATACATTTTATACACATATATTTTGTGCCATATTTTGAACCATCATTTTTCCATAAGTCCTTTACATTCTTAAAGTTACCATGAAAAATCCCTCCTCAGTAAATCAGACCGATGAATGGTTTCAGTTCAACCAGTGAGGTTTCATAACAATATAGTTTTAATTATGGCTAGTAGTATACACAAAAATTTTTACATGTATTTAAGTTTTTGTATGTTTCCCAAGTCTTGTAGCACTTTTTCTGTTATAATTTCCAACACTGAATAGCATGGAGGGCATTCTGTTCAATAATAACCTTCTTCCTTGTCAAAACCTTCTCTACATTTTGGACTTGTAATGCTGCATTTTTTCCTATGTTTATGTACTGCCAAATGAAAATTATGATTCTCACATATGTTTGCATAACACTTTTGCAACATTTTGACTACTCAAATATATGTTCACATTGTTGTGTTCTTTGTCATCTGAATCAAAGAGGTCTGCATTTCCTGTGTCTGTATAAGTTGATTCCCCATCTGGTATTTCATGCACTATGATACTAAATTGAGCTACTTCTATCAAAACTATCAAAAGAAAATGGTTTTAAAAAACAACTCAGAGTGGCTGGATGCACTGCAACCTCTGTAATGCTCAGGTAAATGTATGCCAAATCTGTTAGATGGAGCACAGTGTTTGTGAAAATCCTGCTTTGACACTTTTCACACATGCCTACACCTAGTTTTTCAACATACCAAGGGGTTAAGCACAAATACTGCTTTCTGTGGCCCTTGAACAAACATGCTGAGATGCATAGACAGCTAAGGAAATATTTATAGTAGAAAATTAAAGGATGTATTTGTGGAACATGGAGTTACATCTTTTGTGGTAGATTGTGAAATTAACAATTAGAGGAAGAATAAAACAAATGTTATAATAGTTTAGTTTTCATGAGATTGCAATTGAGACACCCTAGCTATAAGGTCCATAAAGAAAAATAATCCACCATTAAAATCTAATCCAATATTGAGCATGGTGGTACATGCCTATTATCCAGGACTCATGCTCAGGAAGGTGAGGCAGGAAGATCACCATGAGTTTAAGGCCAGCCTGGGCTGCATAATAAGTTCAAGGTCAGTTTTAACTACATCAGGAGTTTCTATCTATTTATCTCAAGTGGCTTTTTAAGTTTAAAGATGTAAAGGTAAACCACAAGAAAAACAAAAGATACTTTGAAAAAAGGCAATTAAGAAACTTTCCTCCCAGGAAGATATGCTAAGTTAGTTGACCTTTGCTTCTTACCTCCCTTCCTGGAATTCAGCCAGAATTCTGAAGACATTAGAAAAGTAATCTGAGTAACTACCTTGCAGACAGCAAAGCAGTATGTTTACAGTTGTTATTCTCCTACTATTTTATTGTGAAGATTTGTTTTAATTTTCATAGAAAATAGTAGAAATGAAAGCTAAACATTTTAACTCAGTTCCTTTGAAACAAGCACACCCACTCTGCCTATGTATACAAGGTAAACACAAAGAAAACTAGCTGGCTGCTTTCTCCTCTTTTTTATTATTCAATGAGAGCCTCTTTATTATTATTCTTAATAAACACTATTATAAATCCCCTTTTTCTCAAATTTATTCTATAATTTTGAAAGACAAAAATCTTGGCTTCATACAAATTAACTTTTCTCCTAAACTTTGGTACATGTTTGTAGCATTTAACGATTTCAATCATTGAATGAATAGGGGAAAGGAACTCACAGCCTGCTAGACATCTGGATTGGGTTCATGTTCTCTGAAATCAAAGAATGAATTGTAGGTAAAATGGAGGTTCAAAGAAGAATATATTTATTGGAGGGAAGAAAGCTTCTGTTTGAGAAAGAGTAAAAAGGGTACTGCGTGGGTTGCTGAGGATTCTACTGTTTCCCGGATATTTATAGGGGAATACCAGAGGAAAGGTGGGCCCAAAGTGGGGAAAATTGGGACATCACTAGGCGGGCATGAGGTGGGACAAAACTATGACCAACCAATAAGATATGAGTATAATTGCTCAGGTAGAGTTGGGTAAATAGAGGTCAAACAGAGGAGCAAGTCACACAGCAAGAGGCCATGTAACAGAACAGGGAGCTTTCTTGCAGGTGGGTGGGTAAGTGGCTCTCCCTGGCTTTCCAAAGCAATCCATCATCATCAATTATTCTTTACCTTTGGAGGAAGTATGTAGGGGGTTTAATTGCATCTTTTATCTTGAAGTCTGGCCCTCAGGAGTTGAGTCTGCATCTCCACCATGGTGGTGGTTTCAAAGCATCCTATCTTCTGCATCTTTCACACAGTCACCCTCGCCTGTGTGACTGTCAATAGTATTTCGACCTAACATAGCTCGCTAAAATAATTGTAGGGGATTGGTACTCATTTTATTTTTTTAAATTTATTTATGTGTGTGTGTGTGTGTGTGTGTGTGTGTGTACGCGCGCGTGCGCGCGGCCACCTCAGCCCACCAGGGGGCGGGGCTGGCCGGCACGTGGTGCTGGGGGATTGAACTGCGGTCCCTGTGCTTTGCCAAGCCTGCTCCAAGTAGGTGCTTTAGACCACCGAGCCATCTCTCCAGCCCCTGGTACTCATTTTAATTCTTTTTTCCTCCACCTCACTTTCTTTTATTTTGCAGCAAATGTTCATTATCCTTGTTATTTTTAGCTGACAATTTGTGATTCTTATATGAAAACTTCAAACATTTTCTGCATGATGGCTTTTTCTTAATACATTATTTAATCTAAATACCCATTGCTGTGTGGGGATAAAGATATTCATATCTGCATTTTTTTCCCCTGAGATTTTGCCAGTATAATCAGGGATGAGGTAGCTACACTAAGTAAAAAATTCACCAAAGCCAATGCCATTGTAATTTTTGTTTATAAACTTACTATTATCTTCATAAATCCTTTATTCATAGTTTTTGGAAAGAATAGTGAACAGCTTTAGTTTAACTAAATTAGAAAGCACACATAACACTTTGCATGGTGCAGGCTATGCTAAAATGTATGCAATAATGTGTTGATTACTTTATTTAGAGCAGTAGATATTCATTTTCAACAGTATGTCTGGTTCTTTCTTATATTATGTTTTTATTTATTTGAAATTATAAGAGGGATAATGAATTGATTCATAAGCACAATTTGCTTTACTTTTTCTATGGTTTTGGTGTAGGTCTCACTATGCGGCTTGGACTACTTGTGATATTCCTGTTTCATCCTCCTGAGAGCTGCGATTGCAGGCATGTGCTACCACACCAGGTCTTGGCGGCCATTTGGGGTGATGAGGGTTGGGCGGGCACAGCATGTGGTACCAGGGATGAAGCCTGCATCCTTGCGCTTACCAGGCAGGTGCTTAGACCTCTGAGCTACCTCTGCCGCCCAACCTTCCTTACTTTAAATGAGAAATATTTAGCACTTCAAAGCCAGTTGCTCAGTAGTGCTTTTTAATATATTTGTTATTTATATCTATCTGTATTATTTTTTTTAAGTTGTTGATTCTCCATGCTATTTTCAAGGGCAAAAACAGAGAGCAGAAGCACAGATTAGTATGGAGATACCACAAAATTCCAATTATTGAGAATGAGATCATACAACTCACCCCGAGGATAGTAGCCTTTGAGAAAGTTCCTTGCACACTTTGTGAGAAAAATTTTGCATGTTTTTAAATCATTGATATTTCTGGATTATTTATTAATGAAGGCAAACTTACTCTATCCTGGATAATATCAGTGCCAACTTTAGCTGAGATATCTGCAGTAATACAATTAGAAGCTCTGTGAGTGCATTTATTAAAGAGGAACATTCTGTAGAGAACTATGGAAAGGCAAACATATCATAACATGAACAAGAATGGAACATATTTGAAAATACAGGTCATATTTTTTATGAAAGTTTCCACATAAAGTTAGTGCTATTCGTGTCAGTCATATTTTGAGAAAAATCTTCTCATTATATTCTGGTTTCTGTACATATTTTTTGTTGAGTGATGCAACTAGGATTTAAAGAAATTCCTCTTGTTCTACAGTTCAAAGTTCTAATTCAGAATTTCTCCCCTAAAAAAATTATACAATTTTATTTTAACTGATGATCATTCTTTTCTTGCTGAATTAATTTCCAAAATGAGAAGCAAATTATTTCTTGTTCCTTCACATTTTTATGCAGATATTTATGTTATGAATTCTAATTTCTAAATATATTTCACTGGATTCATTTTTTTTTTTTTTTCCGGAACCGGGGATTGAACTCAGGCCATTGCGCTTGCCAGGGAAGCACTTATTCCACTGAGCCA
>NDGN011338784.1:0-10601 GCA_002564285.1 Tympanoctomys barrerae | reverse complement strand
GCAAGCCTGTGATTGAGATTTTAAGTTCTTCTATATCTCTTTGACTCTGCTTCATGTGATCTACTTCTTTCCTGTATTTCTCATTCAAGGAATCCATTGCATTTCTAATCTCTTCTATTTTTTTATCTTTGTCTTTTTGAGAAGCAGTTGTTTATTGTTTTACTTCAGAGTTTATTTTTGATCTGATTTCCTCTATATGTTTCTGCATTTGATTCTTTATTTCAGATGCTCTTAATTCAGAGATTTGTTTTTCATTTGAGAGATTAATTCTGATCTTAATTCCTCTATACTTTTCTGCTGTTTTTTTGTTTTTTTTTTACTTCAGACATTATTAATTCATTGATTTCTTTTTTTATTTCAGAGATTAATTCCGGCCTGAGTTCCTTTATACCTTTCAGCTGTTGTTTCTTTACTTTGGACGCAATTAATTCAGATATTTCAGCTGTGCTAGTGTTCTCTGCACTTGTTTTGGGTGAGCTCTGGACCTGAGATTGCATTTTGCTCCTTCTCTTGGTCATTTTGTATAGCAGTGTCCGCTGACTTTTGGTGTAGGGCTTTGGTGCTGTTGTAACCTTAGCACCTATTAAAATTCAGGTACTGATATATCAAGTTCTGGTTCATCCAGTTATGCTTGGCTTGGGTCTGGCTACTGTGCTCAGCTACTCCGTGCTGTTGCCCTTGGAGGTGAGCCTGCCATGCCCCTCTGGCAAGATGTTGTGCTTCTGGATTAGCTGTGTGGTTTTGACCCTAGTCTCACTGTAGGGTTTTCAGCTACAAAGTTTCACCCTTGGCCTGTATGCCAGCACTGAGCTGGGTCTGGATGGGTATGAGGGGTGGGCAGAGAGTGCAGAATTTCTCCCACACACTCACTGGGCCTGGGCTTTGGTGGGTCTGGAGGGCTCCCAAGAGCTGGTGGAAGTTCTCACTTACAGTGTGGGGTTGGGCTGACTCTTGAGGGGTGAGGGAGGTCCAGAGAACATGGGATATGTCTCTCTCATGCAGGGGGTCTGGGCTTGGTCTGGTGGGTGTAGGACAGCACAGAAGCTCTTGCACACACTGGAAGGTCTAGGGTTGGGCGGATCTGGGGTGGTCCTGAGAGAGTGGCAGAAATTCTATTTATTTTTATTTTTATTTTTATTTTGTAGCCAGCTCAGCCCACCCTGGGGTTGGGGCTGGCATGGGATGTGGTGTTGAGGATCAGACCACAGTCCCTGCCTAAACTTGCCTAAGCAGGCATGTTAGTCTGCTGAGTTATCTTGCTAGCCCTTTCTAAACTAATTTTAGAAGACTACTTTTACCCTGATAGCAGGTACAAAGTGGAAAAAAAAACATGGAAAGAGGAAGGCAGTGTAGAAAGAAGCTGAAGCTGGAGGTCGGTCACACGTGTAAGACAAGCCACCCAACAAACTGTTCCAGCTCCAATAATTCGAGGTACCTGGGCAAGCCAGGTGAACACGTTGCTAGGCAGAGGTGTTGAAAATGATACCAGCCTCCCAAGCATATAGATAAACATGCTACTGTTATTGTGCAGTTTCTTTTCTCCCATCAGGAGACAGGGCTCCACCTGACTTCAGCTTTTTACATTCTGATTCGTGTCTTTATTTCTTCATCCTCCACCATCTTTTCCTGGGGATTTCAAGAGCTATTCTAGATAAGGCAGAAGAGAAAAGTAAGGAGAGAGAGAGAGAGAGAGAGAGAGAGAGAGAGAGACAGACAGACAGACAGACAGAGACAGACACACAGACATACAGACAGAGAGACAGATAGAGACAGAGGCAGAGAAAAGCAGAGACACAGAGAGACAGAGAGACAGAGAGAGAGAGAGAGAAATATTTTAACACATCCACAGTCCACAGTTGACTGATCTTCAAAATATATGCAAAAAGATATACAAATGAGGTCAGATACATCTTTCAACAATAAGTGGTAAAAAATGATTATACTCAAGTAAGGAAAAGAAAATTGATTTTTATATTATGCATACAAATCAACTCAAAATAGAATAAAAATTTATATATAATCTTAAAGCTATAAAAATTCTTAAAAGAAAATACAGGAGAACTTTTCATTCATGACATTGATAGCAGCAATGATTTCAAGGGTATGACACTGAAAGGATAGGAAATGAGAGCAAAAGTAAGTGAATGTAATTACATCAATTTAAAAAATTATATGTAACAGAGGACACTTTCTAGAGCAGAAGACATCATATGGTGTGGAATAAAAGACTGACACCTTATATCTGCAATAAAGTTTTAGTCTTCAAAGTAGTTTTGAAATTCTTACAATGCAATAGCAATAAACTAGTAACCTGATTAAAAATAGCCTGAGAACTGAAATACAAGTTTCTTTTTAAAAAGATTCATAAATAACCATCAAATACAAAGAAAAATGCCCAATATCACTAGTCATCTGAAAAATGCAACAAAAAAACACAAGATTGACCTTCCACCTGTTAAGTTGGCTTTTATATCAAAACAAAACAGCACACGAACAGGTGAAGGGAGTGGAGTGCTTGCACACAGATGTTGCAAATGTAAAACATCTATGATAGAAGTCAATGAGGGTTTCACCCCAGAATTAAAAAGATAGAACTATCATATCATCCAGTGAATTTGCAGTCTGTATTCATAACCAAAAGAACTGAAATGATGATTTCAGAAAGATTCTATTACTCTTATGTTCTTTGCAGTAGTATCCACAATAGCCCAGATGTGGAAAGAACATAAATATCCAACACAAAATGGATAGATAAATCATACGTTTGGGTATATACATAAAAATATACTATTTAGGGATACTCTTTAGTTAAAAAATAAAGGAAATTTGCAATAGGGACATGAGTGAACTTTGCAGACATTATATTAAATGATATAATACAGTCACAGACCAATAGTTGTTCCATGATTTCACTTATGCATGTATGAAAAAATTGCCAAATTTGTAGACTCAAAGAGTGTGGGGGTCTTTGCTGGGGTCTGTGGAGTGTGGGAATGGAGGAGGAATAGTCAATAAACATAAAATGTGAATTAAGCAACATGAAGAGGCTCTCGAGTGCTACTACACTGCTTAATGTCCATTATTAACATTTGAAGTCAGTAAAGAGGATGAAGCTCAAATCAACTATTCTTCCACCACTAAATAAAACTTTTGTAAGGTGTTCATCTGGTGGGAAGATCCTGGATTTGTTATTAGAAAAGAGCCATCCTTCCCAAACTATTTGGTGGTTGAGCAGCTGTGTAGGGACCTCTCCGTATGGAAAGCAAAGCTTCCTCCCACTCAGGATGAAAGTGACCACAATATATTCCTAAACACACAGGGAAAGGGTGCTTTCCATTCCTTTCTTCTAAATGGACAGTGGCCTTTGCTGATATTCTGTTCCATGCACTGACCAGTTGTAACTGCCCTTGTGTTCTAAGGATTGGTTGGGGCTCTAATTTTCCCAAACTAGGGCTTTTATGCTAATTTATTGGTAAAAGAATTATCCTATGATTGCTGTCATCTAACACCACAAATTTAGTTTCAATGTGATGGGAGAACAGCTTTATGCCCTGTCCTACTAGCTCAGCTTTGGAGTGATCAAGGTTTGGGGTCTAAACTTTGTGATTGCATAGCTCAGCAGGCAAAGCACCTTCTTTGGCAAGTGCAGAGACCAGGGTTCGATCCTTGGTCGCACATGCTGTGCTGGCCCTCACCCCTAGGGTGTACTGAGCCAGCAACAGACTCCGGACATAGTGGTACATGTCTGTACTCCCAATACTGGAGAAGCTAAAAACAGGAGGATCACCATGAGTCCCATCTGTGTTAGTGAGACCCTGTACCAAATACACAAAGAAAAATAGATGAATAGATAAATTAATTAATAAATAAAAATAAACTTTTTGTGGTTGTAGTTTTATAGTATGTCAAACAGAAGTCAAAGTAAGTGATAGCCCTTTTTTGGGGGGATGAATTGCAAACTAAAGTTCAAGTCTTGTGCTTACCCTAGATTAACATGCTTGAGCACTAGCTGTATTGAAAATGCCCTGGAACTTTGCAGGGAGGTCAACTCCAGTCCTCTGTAGGAGGCTAGGCTGCAGATGATTCATGTTGGATAAATTAACCCTTCCTCTTTAACAGGCAAAACTCTTCTGTGCGTTTTCTCGGCCATTAGGTTCAATCAGTTTATCAGCCTGATTGAACTTCTGGATTTACAGGGTTAAGTGATAACTTTTATCACTAGTGAAAAATATTCACTGCACGTATGCATTGCTTCAAATCAGTTTCAAATCTGAGAGTTTCATTATTTCAATTTCCTGAATTCACAGTATATAAAGGTCATTGTCTCCTTTAGTCATTTCCTAAATTTTCTTCAATATTTCATCCTTAATATGAAATTTTAAAAAATCTGTAGGCATTAGTATTTTTACATTTAGCAGATGTGATGGTTTGTGTCTAGTTGTGTCTCCAAAGCTTCATGCAGTCATTGGGGCAGCTTCTAGAGTTTGTGATTAATCCATGATCCAATGCCGGGATTATGGGTGTGAGTGCTACACCTAGCCTGGGGTGGACATCCTGCATAAAATGTGGGGAAAGGAGAGAGGCTTGCTAACTGCCACAGCAGCCTCTCCTCCCTCCGCTTTTTGATATTTTCCACAGCCATCAACTGCTAACCTCTGCCATGTGCCACTCTGCCTTGGAGCCAGCTGAGTATGGACTGAAACCTCAATTAACTGTGAGCTAAATAAACCTTTCCTTCCTTGATTCTGGTTGTCAGGTATTTTGTCCCAGCAATGACAGAAAAGTGACCAATACAGCAGTTATTTAATGAAACTAGTACTATAGCTATCATAGAATATTTGCAAAATGGCAGCCCAAACTATGTGCTGGGAAACAGGAAAAAAAAAAGGAAATATGTATTCAAATACTATCTCTACCTTCTAATACTTTTGGCCTTAGACTAATCACTTAATCTCCCAACATCCTGATTGATTTATTTTCAGATTGAGCAAAGTAGAAGGGCCTACTCATCCGAATGCCAGAATAGGAACAGTGATGAGTGTTTTTACCCTACCAGCTTGGGATATGTAAATTACAGGCAGTAAGGTAGAACATTACATCTGTATGTATCTTTGCCTGAGGAATTTTCTTTCCTCTTCTGTACATCAAGCAGAATCATTTAAGATTTAAAATACACTTCCTTTCTGACCGAGTTACCTCAAGTCATCACTTCAGTCATGTTTTCTGTGTGTGGTATAAACCTCTTCACCACAGTTTCTGACAAACAGGAGACTTGCTTCCTTCCTCTCTGTATACCCACTCCACCTCATGTACCTACTAGGACCACAGCAGATGCTCAGGAAGTAGTTTTTGAGTTGAGTAACATCGTGACTGGACTGCTGGGAGATATCACGACAGGATGCCTCCCATTTAATTCTCAGGTAGTTAGAAAAGCAGGTACAAATCTCCCAGTCTTCAGTCTTTCTCTGCTTGAGCCCAAACATTTTTAATGGTGGCTGATATCAGCAGGATCATAATCACAACCCTCTGAGCCAAACATCGGGAGGTTAATAGAAACTGTTGTTGGAGAGAAAACATCCTATTGTTCTCTGTCTTCAGAATTTCTTGAAGGTACAAGGAACTCGCACTAGATGAAGAGCTTAAAAGAAGGTTTCCATTTGCAGAGCAATTTAACCATATTTTTTGTTACCTGCAGTGGTTTTGTGAATGGATTGCTAGAAGAGACACTTCTAAATTTGTCTTCACTTGTTTTTCAACCCTGAAAGCACGTTTTTGTTCAAACCAATGGGAAGAGAAAATAGTTTAATTTCCTGTGTCCATTAGTATTTTCAGCGGTTATTTCAAATATCAAAATTTTCAATTAATGAACATTTTTCTAGTAAGTGTAGAAATACCTAGTGTTTGGCATATTGCACAGATTATTCAATGTGATAAAGGTTCTTTTTCCTTCTAAAACAATATTACCTTGTTGATGACAGTTTACTGATTCTCACACAACTCCACCAGAAACTTCTAGAGTGCTTTAATATTGGCCAGTATAACTTTGCTAGAGAGGAAGAATGACAGGATGCAGAAAAATAAATGTAGGGGAAATCAAATAAGAACAGAGACATCTTGGAAGAAAAAAGTGAAGAAAGAAAGTGTGGTTCTGCTTATAACTTTTGTCTTCCTTCTTTAACTTTCTCTAGATAGTTACTCCACTGAAATCTTACTCTATTTACTGAATAGATTTTATGTTCATTGAAGGAGAGCCTGAGTGAGTGGGCTTTTCTCTAAATATTCAATAAGCATAGCATATGATAGTGGTAGCTGCGCAGCTTTTGTGTTGAACAATAGAATTTTGAGTTTCTTGAGGCTCTAAAACCCTCTCTACTGAATCACAAATTTCCTGTGTAAAAGAACTGTCATCTGCTCCGTATGTCCTACTCAAGGCAATCAGATTGTATGCCATTATCCTTCCTTGTTCCTCAAATAGAAGAGTGAGTTAGTGTTAACGTCTATGCTTTGCTGACCTCTTCTGGCATTATGTGAACCAGCCACTCTTGTACCACCAAAAATCCATGGTTACCAGTAGGATCTTGGATTCTGGCTAACAGAGGTAAGATAAAAGACTTATTTTTAAAACAAACATTAAAAATTAAAATTAAAAAGATATGATTTATTGTTTCTTTAGCACAGTTTTAAATTATTTATCTTATAATTGAATTTATTTTGCTGAAATACTGTAGAAGTTAGCAATAATTTGAAGCTATAAGTTGTAGTATTATGCCATATATACTGATGGGCATCAACATGGCAAGGATCATATTTATCAGACAATAGAGAAAATACAGAAGTAATCACATTTTTCTCAGTCTTCTTTGATTTGTTTAGCCTCTCTATCCTCATGCTGTTATTCTGTGAACACGGTAAAAGATAGGGCAGATATATGCTTCTAACATTTCCAAATGTACTGACATGTTGCATTTATTTTTAAATATAACCTTTCAGTAAATTGCTGTAATTAAGTTATTTATAATCCTTGCAAAATCCTGTAAGATTTAGTGGTGCTGGCAGTAGATTTTAAATTTGACATTCCATATCTATACAAAGTAAAACATTTCCTTCTCTGCATCTCTTATTTTCCAGAACATTTATCCTCAAGCCTCAGGATCTCAACTATGTTGTATCTTTCGATGAACTTTCCGGTACTTGGTGCCAGTTAAGAGACTGAATAAATCATATGTGATATTTTTAATGAGAAGAATGCAAGCTTGTGGTCCTGGGTATGTAGCTCACTGGTAAAGCACTTGCCTGGTCCCACAAGCCACCCCCTCCAAAAAAAAAGAATGCAAAATGACATAAGTGGTCACCACAGAGCTTTAAAGTCAATTTAACATACTCAACAATTTGCTATAAAACAGAAAACAATGTTGCAAGGCGTTTACTAGTTTGAGTCTTCCAATTAAAAAAAATTATTTCTGCAATGTCCTAGTTTTTTGTAAAGGCCAACAGATCAGAACTGAGAGTGAATATACAGAAGTTAAGAGGAGTAGGAGAAGAAATGATATTAACATTGCCCCATCATATGATTAGCAATTAGTGAGAAGATCTTACAGATCAAATAGAAGACCCAATGCTCTACTTTGTTATTTTTAAAATTTCCCATGACTGAACTACTAGGAAATTACTATTACTTCCAATTACGTTTTAAAAATGTGTGTCTCAGAAAATCTCAGGTTCCTTACTCTAGATCATGCTATAAGCCTGTATTGACTTTGATGTTTGTTTTTCTCAATTAACAAATAACTTTATACCTTATTTTTATCGATATAAAATATGAAATATTGAAAACAAATTGAAGCAATATTTTAAGATTTCTTTTTTGTCCATGTTGTGTTTATATAAATAATGAGAAGTGAATATATAATACTTAAGGATTTTAAATTAATTTTATTTATTTATGTTTTTGTATTTGTAGGGAAAGTTCTACAGGATGTTCAGGGTCTCACTACTAGATCAGATTCATAGTGAACTGCCTGTTTACAGCACCACAACAGCTGGGATTACAGGTGTGCGTCACCACGCCCAGACTCAATTGTCTTCTCAGAGTGTCCTGGGGGTGGGGCCAGCACAGCAGGCCATGTTATTTAATAAATTAATTTGAAATATTGTCATTCGTTTTCACTTTGTCAAATACCTTTCGTAGCTATAAAAGATCTTTCTTTGTGTGTGTGTGTGTGTGTGTGTGTGTGTGTGTGTATGTGTGTGTGCGTTGTTTTTTTGCTGCTTTGGAAACAAACTTTCTAGGTGAAAAACCCATAGCTACCTTTTCATCTAGACCATTCTACTAGAAGTACTTTCAATCCTTGAAGTTTACATTTTTGGAGTCATTAGTCTAATATGAAAAGATATTGGTCTTAAAGAGACTTCAAAATCATAAAATATGTATCATTTGCTTAAAAAGATTTAATTTAGGACTTATTTTAAAATCTATTCTGAAAGAAAATTCAAAACAAATAACTCTGTCATGTATTCATTATTCAAATTAAGTTCTTCCATTTTTCTTCTGAATAATCAAGGACATTATGTCCAGTGAGAAGCATCATGCAGAATTCAAACCTATAAAATCTCATGCCCTCTAAGAAGCCTTGCAGAAAAAATAATATATCTTGGTGAAATATGCCAATGGAAAAATGCATTTTATAGAATTTACCTGATGACACTCCAGCTTCTACTGAGAGCTGTTTAAGACTGAAATATGATGAGAATTGAAGCATACTTTCCTCTGGACTTGACTTGGTAGATATACTCTGACCCATGCTTCTCTTCTCCTTGCTCTGGTAGACTCTGAAAAGACTTGTTCTGTGCTGCAACTCATCAAGATGCTTTGATTCACCCCTCCCCCTTTGTCAGTATACAAAAGTTAATGTCAAGAAAGTTTTGAGAGGTAATCAATCCTGGAGGAAAAAAATGAACCAGGAGGGCAGGGTACTGAATAAATACTTTACTAGGCTATTTGAATTCACTGTTTTTAGCATCGTCATATCCACAAAGCAATATTAACCCTATCCTGTTTTATACTAACTACTTTTTAATTACAAAACAACTATGATTAAGTTAATCCATCATCCAAAATTGCATTTTACTATCAGTATTTAACCTATTTATTATGAGCTTCCTGTGGCCTGTCATTATAAAAAATTTTTCTGTCTCCATTAAATTCAGTTAATCTGGAGTATCTTCTGCTTTTATCTCTCCCTTATAAAAGTCATTTCTAATCTATGACTCATATTGGAAGATAAGTCCATGATTGGAATACAGTTTTTGGGAAGTTTCACAGTGATGATAGAAACCCTCTCTTGCAATACAGAAGTAACGTTTCACAGAATACCCAACTATGATAGAAACAACAGCTAGACTTATGCTAACAATGAGTACCAATTTCATTGAACATGTGGGGACTTACATACAGTGAAGACAAACTATAGATATACTAGATTGCAATTCCTTGGCATTTATTTAAGCATATTCTATGTGCTATATATGTGGTCTGTTTTGGAAAATGTCTCATGTGCAGTTGAGAAGAATGTGTATTCTGATATTGCTGGGTGGACTTAGTAAAGGTCTCCTAAGTCTATTTATTCACAAGTTTGGTTTAGTTCTGTTATTTTTTGATCTGCCTTTTTATGACAGTGGGATGTTAAGAACCACCAATTGTATTAATACTCATTGTGTCTTTGAAGCCAGTTAAAATTTGTCTTTTGTAGTTGTGTGCTCCTACTTGGGATGCATATATGTCTATGCCTATTATATCTTTCTCTTGTTGTTGTCCCCTAACAAGTATGTAGTGATCTTCTTTATCTCTTTCAGTCATTCTTGGTTTGAAGATGACATTCTCAGCAACCAGAATTGCAACTCCTGCTTTTTTTCTGAGTTCCTGTCACACAGTATTATTTCCCATCATTTGACTTTCAGTCTATGAAATTATTTTTGAGTTAAATGTGTTTCTTCTATATAGCATAGTGTTGATTTTTTTCTTTATTTTCCCTTTTAATGTTCATTTTTAAAAATAATTTTACTAAAAAAGAAATAGCAATGAAACAGTTTCAAAACAGGTTAGTAGGACAGTTACAATAATTAATACATTGCATATTGTTGTCTTCTTAGTGGTTATTCATAGTATAAGATACAGACATGATATCTTGTCTAAACACTATTAGTACAAATCTTGTCATTGAACTAAGAGTAAGTAGTTATATATATTTTTTTTTCTACAAGATGGTCCTTCATTTATATCCCATTTTTTGTTCACTTTTCTTAGAGATGGGTATTCCATTGCCATTCAAATATTGTAGGTGTGAGAAATTTCAGCAGAATAATCCAATATAGTCCAGTAGTCCATAATAGTAGTGGGTTATCTGCAGAATAGGCAATGTCAGAAATTGTTGACTTGAGCCTTTACAGCTCAGCCATGTTAATATGGCTTTACTTTCTATACCTCATTTTTATACTTCATTTTTATATTTTTCTGCTGGATGGTTAAGACCAAGATACACCAAGACCTATATAACAAAAAATGTAACTTTTGTGTCTGACAAGGTCAGTCAAATCCCCTCAGG
>NDGN011338780.1:0-10536 GCA_002564285.1 Tympanoctomys barrerae | reverse complement strand
GTTCAGCCTCCATAGACTTTTGCTTCTGGAGTTGCTGCTTATTATGAATTTCTCTTAGTTCCTAGATATAATCAAGACACAGTTTTTGTGGTGACATGAAGGGACAGGCACGAACTGTTATCAGCATGCAACATTTCGTAGTGGGGATGCCAAGGGCACTTAGGAGGTATCATTTCAGGGCTGAAAAATGTTAGCTTGGAAAACTAAAATCATCCTACATTTGGGGGTTACTCGCCCATGAGCCACAACACAGCTAACACTTCTCACATTTTCCTTTACAAGGAACTTGCTGGGGAAACCGGTAACACTTTAAGGCCTAGCTCTAATGGCAGAATGTAACCAGTTTTAAGAAAGGGTGATGATCCTGAAGAAAACCTCACAGTTCTAACAATGAATCTGCACCAACCTCTACCAACCTCTGGCTTTGAAAATAATACATACTTCTTCATACACTACCTCCATTAAAACCTGTATCTCTTGAATGGATGCCTCAATTTCCCCTCACCTCACAGTCTGTTTTTCTTCAAATCATACCTCTTCCAGAGCCTCTTGTCTAAATCCATATGTGAGGTTGCCAACTGCCTCAATCTAAACCAGAAATCAGATTTAAAATAAATATCTGGAAACTGTGTTGCTTTATTTTTGAGATAAAGCCTCACTATGTAGTTCAGGCTGGATTTGAACTCACAGCAATTCTCCTGTCTCAGCCTCCCAACTGCTGGAATTACAGCATGCGCCACTGCATCTAGCAAAAAGCTCTAATTTGATAATGACATCTGTGGCTCTGATTTCCTCATGTGATAGCAGCCCCAGGAATAACTAACTTCCTTACTAACACACAGAAAATAAAATGCATGCTTAAAGTATCCAAATAAAATACACATTTAAAGTACTTAAATCAGTTGTTTACACTTCTCAAAGTACAAAGAATAAGAAAAATGTTCGCTGGGGGAGTTCTTCAGATTCCATAGGATGCATGGTCACTAACAGATTTAGCCATTAACCCTTCTTTCGTGGGCCAACAAGAGGTGAATGAGTCAAAGTGCTCTATGGAGCTTGGAGTATATTCCCAGTAGGCTCTGGGATGTAGGCCTGTCTCTGTCTTCCATCTGTCCCCTTGCTCACTGGCAAGTCCAGACGAGCAGGTGTTTTCTAGGCCCTATATTCCCACCTTTATGAACAAAAAAGATAAAGCCCTTGTCTGAGACAGGTCAGTGTTATAATGCACTGACCGCTGGGAAAAAAGCCTCAACGGTTGAATTAATCTCTAGACTGTTAGGAGGATAAAGTTTGAAGGCATAAACAAGTGTTTTATAAGCTAAAAGGAAGTTTGGGGGACTGATTATTCTAGTGGAATAATGAGAAAGAAGAAAAAGTTTAACTGCAAAATAGGTAGGTATAGAAGAGAGTGTGGAGTCAAGGGAAAGACAGGAAGGAAAGAAGGGCCTTCTGTGGGGACTCAGCAGGTGACAATGGGAATATCCAAGCAGAGTAACAAGAGACAACACGGTAAGGCATGAAATTGGTGATACCACAGCATCAACCCTGAATTGGGAAGGGAACCTAGGGCAGGAGCTTAGCTAGGGACAGAAGAGAGGGCCAAGAATGAAGACTGGAAAGTAACAATAAGCCTTACTCTGACTATTTAAAGTCCTGACTGAGAGAACAACTCTAGGTGGGAAAAAAATCTCCTGTTATTCATTATCTTGATCATTGCCACACTGTGAGCTGCAAAACATATAAATGGGTTAAAAATTCAGCCACACTGGTTTTCTAAGTAATTTGGAATCAAGGATAAATAGCAATCTTAATCTTTAGTGACAGGAATGAAACATGTGGTTAATATTTGAGTTGGTATTTCAAAGACAAACAGAATACAGTATTGGGCTAATTCCAGTTGTTGAGAATAATTGCATCCTTGGCTCAAATTAGCCTCTCTGCATGAAAAGGCTAAGAGTGGAGTTATATTGAATCAAATGCTAAGTATCATAAAGGAGATAAAACAGCCCTGAAAGCACACACGCAGACAGGGATGTCCTCATCTATCATTGGCCCAGTGGCAGAGAACAATTAAAAGAAAGCCTAAGAAGGTATCCATAAAATTTGCATTTTTTCTAACTAAAATTTCATCTATAATAGCATAAACTTCTTAATAGGTTCAAAAAGGTTAATTTATGGTAATAATAAAAACTATACTCAAAAGTTCAGTCCGCTGAACTGGGAACCAAGGCACCTAGATTCTATCCTAGGCCCTGGAGAGGAACTGAATAAAGTTTCATTTCTTTTCTTTTTCTCTAACCTGGGATTAAACACAGGCTTTGTACATACTGGACAAACAGTGTACCATTGCGCTGTATTCTCACCCATAAGATTTCTTTTAGTGCTGGGATCTACCAAATTCTTCAGCTTTTTTTTTTTTTGGTGGAACCAGGGATTGAATGCAGGCCTTTGCGCTTGCCAGGCAGGCGCTTATTCTACTGTGAGCCATCTCCACAGTCCCCCCTTTTTTTTTAAAGTTCAGAAGATTTTTTTTTTTTTTTTTTTGTCTACTCAGTATGTCTTAAGGGCAGGAGGTCTGGTAAGGCTTGAGGATCTGGGGATCAACCCACAGAATTCTGAGCCTGACTACTTTGCTTAAACAGGCACTTAAACAACTGTGCTAATGGGTAGGCTCCCCTATCAAATTTTATAACCATTTTTTAATCACATGAAAATGTATTCTTTGAAAAAAAGTATTCTTACTTTGTTTCAGTGTCTTTTTTTTTTTTTAAATGAGGGTTTTATTCTTACTGCAGGAATAAACCAAGAAGGTATAAACAAAATAACGATGAGCTAAAATTACATACAAAGGAGTAAAAACTGACAAGGGAAAAATAAAGATATTCAAGAACATGATTATATATTTTGAAAAAATTCATTTTTATTTCATCTAGAAATATATTTATATTAGAGATATTTTAAAAATTAATAACAGGTACTACACAACCAGAATGGACACTGGCCAGGATGTATCAATGTACAGACCATGTGCTGAAGATGTTTCATTTTTCCAAACAATTACACAGTATATTTCCTTCTTTCATGATCCTGGGAATCAAATTCAGGTCCTTTGCATTGAGTCACAACTCTAGTTCTTTTATTTTAAGACATGGTTTCATTAAGTTTCTCAGGTTGGGCTTCAACCTGCAACCTCTGGCCTCAGCCTTCTGGAGTGCTGGGATTACAAGTATGCACTATTAGCTCCAACTTGTAGATCACTAAGTAGTAGATATAGTCAAGACAGATGAAAATAAAGATAATAACTTGTTAGGAAGCACTATTAGATGAAAACAAGAAACAAATTTAAAGAATCTATATGAAAAAAATGTCAATCAGATAATTTCAAAAATTTTTATTTTTTTAAACAATTTTTAAATATACCAAATACATGAAAGGAGATACATTAAAAAACAATTTTTTTTGAGAATATCAGCAGGATAGGATAGACTGAATCTATTTTTGGAACTATCTGAATAAGTTACAGCTTCAAGTACCTCCAAAGAACTAGAGCTTGCAGGAGCCATAAAATAACAGATGTCAGAGGAGGTAACAGAAGGCTTTGGCAGCTTTGGATCCAGATTTGAAGACTGCAAAGATTTTCTATCATTTCCTTCATTCAAGTCAAACACTGCTGAGACACAAAATTTTAAAGGACTCGAGGTGACCTTAGCAAGCCTGGCAGGCATCCTGGGGCTTCGTTTTCCTTAGACTTGTGAGTGTAAGATGGCATGAAGCAATAGAAGCAGAACACTTATAATTCTAAGATGAGAATATTTTTAAAAATGGTGAACTTCTGAGAAGGCAATTTGGAAATGCTGAAATGCATACTAAAAGCTAGTGAATGGCTTTCCTGCCTTGGCCATAACAAAGCCCATGTGGAATATGTGTCCTTTCACACTGGGGTGGCAGATGGTTCCACTATTCTCTTATTCCATTTCAATACTGTTAAAGAGGCTCAGGACCAATTACAGTTACTCAAAGCATCCTTTCAGTTTTTGTCAGGGGAAAAAATTTCAAGGTGACAAATAAATCTGGTGTTATTAAATTATAAGAAACTAGTAAAGTGGTAAACTATTAGGAGAAATAGTTGATAAAAATTTTTTTTACCACACTAAATCTTATCAACATTTCCCAGTGGGCCACCAGGTAAAGTGAACCTGAAAATTCGATTAAACACACATGTACTCTGTCACAGTTATTTCTCTATTACAGCAAAGGCGAGAAAGAGAGAAAAGAATATAAAAATCACTAGAAATCTAAAGTCAATTTTCTAATTTAGGACTCTATCTAAAAACATTTCCTTCTTAAATCACTATGATCACATAAATACAGCTGGATATTTTTATAGTAATATGGTACTGAGTGTACAACTTCAATATTTTTCCTCAGTGAATTCTATTCAAAGGCATGTTTTACAGTAGGGTATAACAGGTAATAATTTAATTCACCATTATCTTCTAATAAAGTATGATTACCTCTTAAATATTAAATAAGCACTTAAGAAGCGTCAAGATATAACCCAGTTATTCAAGAAGCTAAGGCAGGAAGATATCAAGCTTGTCTTAAAAAATAAATAAAGATCTGGCAATGGAACTCTTTGGTAGAATGACTCTGTGTTCCCAGTGTTGAAAAAAAAAGTAGGTGGGGGACTCAGCTAAACATTACAAATACTTATTTTGGAAAAATTTATAAAATAGTATATATGAATTATGTTTTTAAAAAATTTTCAGAATTTCACTATGTTGCCCAGGCTGGCCCTGAACCATAGGCTCAAGGGATCTCCTGTCTCCTAAGTACCTAGGACTACAGGCCTGTGCTAATTGTGCCCATCTTAAAATAATGTTTCTATCACTAATCACATAAACAGTTCTTAGAATACAGAGTTGAATTTCTGTTTGTCTGTCTGCTTCTTTCTTTCTTTCAATGTATTCGGTCATTATAGGGTGTTACTACACAGCTCGGACTCATAGTGGTCCTCCTGTTTTCAGACTCCCCAGCACTGGGATTACTGGGTGTGCCACTAGACCTGGATTATGTGGCCTGCTCATGCATGTGGTGCCGGGGATCAAGCAGCTAAGCTTGCCTAAGCAGGGCACTTTAGTCCACCGGGCTATAGAGTTGCATTTCCAAACCAGAACCTATGAAAAAGCTTTGGCCTTATGAAAGCTCTAAAATGGCACAGAAGTAGGCAGTCTCTCTGGTAAAGAAGCTCAGAACTTTTATTAAATTCACAAAGGATCTCTGGTCAAACTATAACCACAATTTAAACCATGCAAATAAAAATTCAGCCTGCATTAGTCAAGCAAAAATGAGAATCAGTTTGCTTTTCATTTTCTTCCCCAGACCAAAAATGGAAAAAAATTATTTATTTCTCTTAGAGAACTAAAATATTGGAACCATGAAACACCTTGGGACATCCTATGCATACAGCCAAACAATTTCAAAAGCAGTATGTTTGACAAACTGAATACCCAAGAAGATCCAAGTATTTTTCTTCTGAGAAATATAGCTCACTTTCAAGTTCAGGGCAGATGGTTGTACTGCTATGCCAAGAGGGCACTTAATTACTATGACAAGTTCACCTTCATTTTGCTGTAGAGACACTCAAAAAACAGATGTATTATGTGAGGTGACGTTATGTGAAATATAAAGCATCCACCAGAATATGTACAGGATTTCCTTTCAAAAATGTTATTTTACATAAGTGCCTATGAGAGGAAAAAACAATTAGCTGCAATAGAGGCCTATGAAAAGAGACTAGGAGTTAATGGAAATTTATTTGCTAATTTGGACATACAACTTTTTGAAAAAATTATTTTGATTTCTGCCACAGACTTTCAGAAATGAGTCAAACCAAATGATTATTTGAATGTTATGAACTCAATATTATAAATTAAAACAAGTTTTATTAAAATTATATGGCCTCATAAGAGATTGGACTTACAAACTAGCATTAGAAATCCCATGGGTTATCTATAACATCTACAGCAAGTCAAAAGTAGAAGTGCTTTTATGTAAATAATCACTATTTCTCACCTAAGAATAATAGGTAGTATGAAATATCAGGCTTTCTTAAAGGGCAATTTTAAAATATACTAACTTGCTGGGTGTAGTGGCACATGCCTATAATCCAAGCACTTAGGAGTCTACAGCAAGAGACCTGTGGTAAGCTCAAGGCCAGCCTAGGCTACATGAGTTGAAGACCAGCCTGAACTACATACCTAGCAAGACTTTTTCTCAAAAAACAAAACAAAACAAAACAAATCCTCTCCAAAACCCAAAAACGTTTATTTTCCCTAAGTGGTCAAAAAATTAAACTATTACAGAATGCCAACTGACAAATCCAATGAAAACAAAATTGTACCTATATTTAAAAATAACTATTTTAGAACACAGAAACTATACTTGTCAAGGCAAACAAACATTCTCCTTATCAGAAAATGTGAAAGACTATTTATTTGTGATGCATTGAAGTTGGGAGATGTATTAAATTCTGAAAAGTTTAAAAACTTGTTTTGAGTTGGGTGTGATGGCACACACCTAGAATCTCAGCACTCAGGAGGCTGAGGCATGAGCTTGAGGATGGCTGCAAGTATAATGCTATCCTAGAGTACATTGTGAGACCTTGGCTCAAAAAAAACCAAAAACAACAATAAAAAAATGTTCAAATATTATTTCTAAATCTGACCTCAATATTTCATCAGATAGCCATTTCCCATGGTTCAAATGTGCGGTCAAAGTAGCAGAATGGCTGTAGGAAACTGGGGCAGGTGTGTGTAAAGGGGCAAGAAAAGGGAACAAATGTATTCTCTCCAGCAGGATGAGGACATGCAGAACCTCCTCCTAGGAGGCAGTGGGCAGTACTCTGATATTCCCAGTAAGAGAAAACACTTGTTTGTTTTGGAAATCTGAATTATCTCCAAAAGGTCTCCATGTTATAGCCACAAAAGCAACATCCTATTATTTCAAATACTGTATATGCTATTCAGGGATAAAGTTGTAAAGTGCTTAGGTACACATGAGAATTTAATAAAGAGATGGGAGTCTGAGGGAGGAGGATGGCGAGCTGGAGGAAAGCCTGGGCTACACAGCAAGCTGAAAGTGAGCCCATATTTTAACTAAAAACTCAACCAACTAACCAAACAACCAGACTACTGCCTGGTCTAGAATCACATATATAGCATTCATTAACAACTTTACCTCTGAGGAGATAGTGTAGCTGTTTGTTTATATTTAAGGAATCTATAAAGCTTCCACAATTACAAGTAAGGAGTAGAGAATTTTATTACTTCTCTGCAGAAGGTTTTTCCAAAGGATCATGCAGGTAATTTTATCTTAAACAAAATAAGACAATAAGCCATGAAACAGTCAAATATTATTCTACTGATTATGAGAGCAATGTTGTTACTGGAATTCACTCTGACTTCTCTTGCTGTCTCTCCATCGCCTCTTTCTGGATCTTTTTCTTTCCATCACTGTTTCCCTTTGCATGCACTTTTTTCCTGATTTCTCATTCTGTTCTGCAGTTCTTTCTCCAGCTCTTTTCTTTTCTCCCCTTGTTGCTAAACATTTTGCCTTTCACTGCCTCCATAAAGAGTGAGCCTGCCATGAAAGCAAGTGTCTGAAACCAAGAGCATAAAAGCCTTAGTTAAGCAAACAACCTTATTTACCGTAAGTGGCACTTTCATTTTTATTCAGTTCAATTCAGTTCTCAAGAGTAACTTTTAGAAAAGGTATCATTTTAGACAACATATTTTTAACTGCCTCTGTGTCGAATTTAAGAATATGGATTTGCCAAGCATATTAAGGAATATGATTCTGATTTCTGAATTAGTACTAAAAACTCAATTTTACTAAGAAATAAAATATGGTCCCACCTTTGGTATAATACACTGATCATAATATTGTTGCTCATATAATGGGAAAATATATAAACATGGATAATAGTGGAGTGCTCTTTCAAATCTGTTCAGTGGCAGATTCAAATGACTTAAAAATGCCTGTTATACAGATAAGATTTCAGCAAACAGTACCTTCTCCAGCTTGTAATTCAGAGCTCACACCATCACACATACAACTTGTCAAGAGGACAATTCAGTCATACTCCATGATTAATAATTATGGATCATTATAAACTTTTACAAAGAAGGCTTAGCATACTTCATGGTAAATGCTAGCTTAGACACTGAGCACTCATCTGTATAGGGGAAACTGAAGCACAGAGCTGGAGGTGGTTCATCATTCTTAGTCTGAGAAAGATGTGCATTGACTGAGTAGGGCATGGAGACCTTTAGAAAGAAGTCTAAGTGGATGACGCAGCCCAGGAGAACTGCCAGGCACTGCCACACTGCCTCCTCCATTGCCACTGACTGGAAGAAAGAAATGCTCAAATGTAAACGGCCATTCACATTAGGACTTGTCCAGTACACAGCGACTAGACAGAAACCAACAAAGACTCAACTTTTCAACATAAAACACAAAACCTAACCTCCTTAGGTGTTGATTCTTTTTATTTCCCTTATACTGGGGATTGAACCAGAGCCTTTGCACTGAGCTACATCAGTAGCTCTCTTTGAAATTTTGAGACAGGGTCTAGTGAAGATGCTAAGCTACCTAGGCTGGGCTCACACTTCCAATCCTCGTACTTTGGACTCCCAGAGTTCTGGTAATACAGGTGTGCACCATAACACCAGATTGTTAAGAGTCTCTTTATGTGGCACACAAAGAAAGCTGGCAAATGATTAGCTACACCTGGTGTCACTGCTCATATCACAGCTAAGACATTTAACAATGGAGCATTAGGATGTCAGTGCCAACAAAAACTGGCCCAGTAACTACTAACATTGTCAAGGCAAAGTGAAGTAAAGTGCTACTATCCAAAAAGTCCTCATCAGGAATGGTTGACACTTGTTAGAGCCATACATTTTTTGCCTTTGGGTAAGCACAATAAGAAAAACAATCACATCTCTACATGCCTTTAAACACAGATTCTCCAAAAAATGCTGAGGGTTTTCCTCTAAACTGAACTATGAAGTTATAGATAAGCAGTAATTTTTTTTTCTCTTTTCTTTTCTTTCTTTTTTTTGTCTTTTTAAGACAACAGTCTTACTATGCAGTTCAACCTGGCCTTGAGCTCACTTTGTAGCCCAAGCTGGTCTCGAACTTGAAGCAATCCTCCTGCCTCAGCCTACCAAGTGAGGGATTACAAGTATGGACCACTGCATCCACTGTGCAATTTTAAACTGATGTTCCTGGAACATGAATTTGAGAAGATGACTGATTTCTTAACATAAAATGTTTGTTGTCTGTTTTTTATTTTTATTTTATTTTTGGGGGGAAGGGTCTACAGTGTGTTCAGGGTCTCACTACTAGATTAAACTCCTAGTGATTCCCTGTTTACAGTCTCCCAAGTGTGGGGGTTACAGGTGCACACCACCAGGGCACACTGGCAGGGATCGAACTCCTGCCACTACGCTCTGCTTAAGCAGGTGCTTTAGTCCACTGAGCTATTAGGCCAGCCCTTTATTTTTATTTCTTGAGACAGGGTCTTGCTGCCATTTCCTTTTTTAAAGAAACATAATCTGATTTCTTTGCTTCTTTCAGAATGTTTAGTTGTGATTAAATATTCTCCTGAGAGTTTCTCTTGTTTTCTTCATAGAATTATACTTCTATCTTCTCTACCCAAGATCTGATAACTAATGTAGGAAGTACACAAGTCTTTCCTTTAAAAGAAAAAATTACTATTCTAGTCAGGCTGAGAAGTCTTTGTTTCATATAGAAAGCAACACTGAAAATGTAAAGAATAATTAGAATTATTAGAATCTTTAAGATTCTAGAAATCAGGGACCTTTTCTTCTTAGAGAAGGTTATTTTCTATGCATTTAAATAAGCATTTACCTTATAAATAATGGTATTTATGTATTTTGCAAAAGAGATCCCCAGATGAGGGTTAAAGATTTAGTTTGGTGGTAGAATACTTGGTTAGGTTGCACAAAGCCTTGGGTTTGAATCTCAGCACTAAAGGAATCGATCCCAAGATGTGTCTTTCTAATGTAAGGTGTGGGATCAAGATTGACTTTGGAAAGGAAACAGGGATCTTAGCATTAGTGAATCAACTTTACAACTTTCTAAATAAGTACATAAAAATGGGAATTGGGAGAGGAAGAGAAATTATAGCACCTATAATATAGCACCTGAAAACAGGAGAATCACTACAAGTTCAATCTACATAGTGAGACCCTGTAGAACCCACAGACCCTGTCCTAATTACAGAGAAAAAGAAAGAAAAATTAAAAAAAGGAAACAGGAGTGGTGATACATAGCTACAAATCTCAGCACTCAGGAGGCTGATGCAGAAAGACTGCTTTGAGTTTGAGGTCAGCCTAGGCTACATTGTAAGGTCAAGGTCAGTCTAGTCTGAACTACATAGCAAGACCTGGCCTCAAAAAGAAAATCTTTTTTAATTAAAAAAGAAAGGTAAAAAATAAAAATAAAATA
>NDGN011338766.1:0-12737 GCA_002564285.1 Tympanoctomys barrerae | reverse complement strand
AACATCTCTCATGCAAGAAGTCTGTACTGTTATAGGTTCTCAACATAGAAATCAGATCAGAGTCCAAAATTAAATTTTAAGTAAGGACGACCGGAGCTCCTTTGGAAGAGAATTGGAGCCATCCTCGGTGAGAGCAAAGACCCCAGTAAGGACCCAAGCACCTCTGAGGATGGATGAGAGCACCTGAGTTCCTATCAGGAAAGCCAGCTGGGAAGCCTCTTCCCCTTCTATTCTCCTTTTATGCTGTAGGCAACAGCCCTCAGGCGGGGCCTCCTCTCCCAGCAGCACCACGCTGACTAAATTCAGCTGGGTATTCCAAGGTGACGATTCATTAATCCACCACACTAATTGCAATCTTTTGCTGTGTTTTCATCCCCGCTGCTTCCATCCACAAGGAGCAGATAAGGCTAGTATGGCCCATTCCTGAGTCAAGGATTTACTTCTGTTTTGTTTTTCTAGGAATAAAGTGCTTGATTTATGGAACTACAGGACATTTACTGACTTCCTGCTGAAAGGCAGGCAGGTGACTGTGCCAGAGGGCGAGGTCCGAGGCAAAGGGCCCTGGGCTTCAGTAAGGAGTGTCACCTGAACAGGGGCTTCAGGGCAAGGAGACCTTCATACACCGAGCAAAGACAGGAAGAACTTTCCAGGCCAGGGAAGGTGCCTGGGCAGGTGTCCACAGGCGTTTGCATATTGAGCTTGCTTGGGGGTTGGAGAGGCAATGCCCAGAGGCGTGGGGCAAAAGCCCTAAACACAGTGTCTTCGCAGCCCTCCATAGAATGAGGGCAAGATAAGCAACTTCCTACAGTGTTAGAATTAAAAAGAATACTGGAAAGCTAGGCATGGTGGCACACACCTGTAATCCCAGCACTTGCGAGGCTGAGGCAGGATTGTTGTAAATTGAGACCATCCTGGGCTATAAAGTGAGCTCAAGGCCAGCCTGAACTGCACAGTGAGACAGTGTCTTAAAAAGACAAAGCGAAAAGCATACTGAAGCCAGGTACACCTGAAGTCCCAGCTATTCAGAAGACAGAGTTAGGAGGATTGCAAGTTTGAAGCCAGCAGAAAACTCCATTCATGAATCAGAATGATGTAAGTTATGGGCAGTTTCTGCTCCTACTCTTACTTCTTTCTTTTTTTTTTTTTTTTTTTTTNGGCAGAACTGGGGTTTGAACTCAGGCCCTTGTGGCTTGCCAGGGAAGCACTTATTCCACTGAGCCATCTCCACAGCCCCACCCTACTCTTACTTCTAAAAGTGGGCTTTTCTGAGACAAATGGTTTGCATCACTGGAATGAGTCCCAGCTCTGCACCAGACCAGGCCCACCAGTGGGGTCACATTTAGGAGGTACTGTCTCAAAGAAGGAAGTTGTAAAAGAGAACACACAGGGCAGGCTTGGGCTCTGCTGTGACCTCCTTCAGAAAACCGTATCACAGTAGTAGGGTGGCTCCGGGCTCCTGACAGAGCTAAATGCAATCATTTTTTAATAACTTGTTAGTCCACCCTATTTATAACTGTTAGGTTCTGCAGCGGCAGCACAGCAGAGAAGCAAAAATGGGGGGAGCTTTATTAACTTTGAAGACCTGGAGAAGATCAAGGGGCAGGGAGACGGGGAGACCCTCTGAATTGAGACAGGAAGGCTGAGACTCATTGGACTTTTGCTAGGGGTGGAGTTAGAGGGACAGGGGCAGTGACACCTAAGGAGCTGATTGGAGGCTCCCTTGTATACAGGGAAAGGTAAAAGGAAGTTGTATCCAGGGTTGGAGTTGGGAAGAAGGAAGAAGTGGTCATTGGGAAAATAAGCTGTTGTTTTGGGGATTCAGCCATGTTGGATCAGGGCCTTGATAATGTAGCAGTTTGTACTTGGGCCGGAACCTATCACTCCTGTCTTTTAGTTGTTATGAAGGAGCAATGAATCTCTTAGACTGCTTCCTGCTGAATGGGGGTGTCCTCTTGGGGACAAGGAGGTTGATAGGATGATGGTTCACACCCATATAGAAGATAGTGCCATGTGTTTCAGCCAGGACGAGAAGTTCATCATTAGTAAAGGCTCACATCTGAGACTGAAACACTCTTGTGTGGCACCTGAAAGTCATCTGGGTACGTGGTCTGCGGTCTGGCTGTGATTGAAAAAACTAGCAGAAGCTAGATCAGAAACTAGATGGAAAAGCAACATATGAGTTCCCCTGGGGTTCTTGAACCTTTAGGTGGAGACATGTAGGTGACAGGAGCTGTGAAGACCTTTCAGGTGACAAGGGCTCAGGGTCAGGAAGAGCAGAGTTGGCTGGAGTCATGTGGGCACCGCCTGGCCCAGGTGATGTGGAACGAGGAGGGCAGGCCAGTGACTTTTACTGTTGTTGCTGTTGGGAAGAGGACCAGGTGGGGGTGGGGGCCTGTCCACATAGAATCTAATCCTGCAGGCTTAGAAGATTCAAGATATATTAAATCTCCAAGAAACATAGATGGTGCTGATTAAGTGGCATCTATTGGTTGTAGGAGGCAAGCATCCACATGTTACTGAAGCAGATACCAGAGGAAGACTAGAATGGGAAGGTAGTCAGTGATGGGAGGAAGGTTATCAGGAGCTGGGAAGTTGTGAAGCAGAAAAGGTGTCCCATGCATGAGCTTGAATGGACTTAGGAAGGTGGGGGCCCTGGGGAGTGCTCTAAGTCTAGTTAGAGCTAAGAGAAGGAGCTGAAGCCAAGGCAGGTGTAGCTCCACGGTAAGTTTAGTGAGGTGGGCTTTTAATGGCCCATTTGCCCCTATTCCCCATTGGTGTTTAGGGGCTACTGGATGTTGGGGAACACAACACAGGGGAAGGCTGAGAGATCCCTGAGGCAAACTACTGCAGGGGTACCATGGGTGGCACAAGTAGGACTGGAAGTGTTCCAGAGTATGTGGTTGACAAGAAAGAGGAAAGAGAGGGGAGGGAGCTGGCTGCACTTTGAGGTTGGGTTTGTAGTAGAATGAGTACTTTTGGGAGAGAGGTGAAAGAGAAGTAGAGCCTTTGGAGGAGATCTCTCCTGATGAGAAGTGTGGAGGATGTTGGGATCACAAGGAAATTATCAGTGAAAAAGGGTCTAGAATCAGCAGGGAATGGGCCTGTCTGAAGGGGTCATGTAGGCTGGCCATCAATACTCACTATGGAGACAGTAGATCTAATACAGCGACCTGAAACTCAAAAAGAGCATATGTGGTTCCTTTGTCAACAAGAAAAGAGTGCTTGGCCAGGATGTGGTGGTGCATGCCTGTAATTCCAGCACTTGAGAGGCTGGGGCAGGAGGATCACTGTGAATTCAAGACCAGCCAGGGCTACAAAGTGAGCACAAAGCTAGCCTGAACTGTATAGTGAGACCCTGTCTCAAAAAAAAAAAAAACAAATTAAAAAAAAAACCAAAAACAAAGTTCCCTACTTCAAACATCCAGTGAGACTCAGGGCTCTGACAAAGATACCTTGATGGAGGCTGTGGGCCCCAAGCCTGTCATTCCTCTTCAGCAGCAAGATCAAGTAGGTCAACTATTGATAGATCTGGCTGCTGTGAGTTTTCCTGTAAGGGTAAGGTGTTGGATGACTTACCTGCTCTCTGGTGGATGGGGCAGTCTCATTTCCAGTGACCCACGAGTTTGTAGATGGGACCCATGGTGGTGGCTGCAGGTTGGCCAGGCTCATGCCCAGTGTTCTTCTTCACCATATTTGAAACCATTCAGGAAGGACTCAGATGGCACCATTTTGTTTAGAGTCAGCATTATCTTGCCAAGTCCTGCTTTGATGGGAGTCCCAAGGTCACAGTGAAAAGCTGGTACTTATAGATAATTTTTGTTTCATTATTGAAGACACAGAAAGCCAGATTAAGTAAGTGTCCTTGGTGGGGGTTGAGGGCTGAGATTTGTCTTGGCACGAATTTGAGGAGTGGATCAGGATATAAGGATATATCCTTTATATCAGGATATAAAGTAGGAATTAATAACAATTAGTTCTTCAGGAGAATCTGGGTCTACATTAGTATATTTAGTTGGAAACAATACACTTAATTATGAAAACTTTGAGTATTTAGCACCTTGAAATATAAAGTGTAATCAGAGAACTGTTGTTTTTTTTTACCAACTATGGATGTTCTAGTAGTTAAATCACTGTAGAGTGTTAGCAGACAACAGTTTAATTTTACAGATATCATTTGACATCAATAGACATTCATAGTAGTAAAGCATAATGATGAAATCTCCATTTTAACTGAACATCTCTAAATGTATACAGCATGCATATCACATAAGTTTTTGTTAGAAAATTATCATTTGAGGGGCCAGGGAGATGGCTCAGTGGAATAAGTGCTTCCCTGGCAAACACAAGGACCTGAGTTCAATCGCTGGTTCCACCAAAAAGAAAAATTATCATTTGAGTGATGACCTCACGTTGGCTTGACATGAACCCCTTATTACAAATATGTGGATCATAAGAGAAAAGCATATGTTCAAATCTGAAA
The DNA here is from genome assembly GCA_002564285.1 of Tympanoctomys barrerae. Classification (NCBI taxonomy): domain Eukaryota; kingdom Metazoa; phylum Chordata; class Mammalia; order Rodentia; family Octodontidae; genus Tympanoctomys; species Tympanoctomys barrerae. Next base: position 8,257 of record NDGN011338766.1, on the reverse strand, counting down.
GAAAATTTGCATTGTAGAATACTGTACATTTGGAAGGCATGAATACACTTAATATATCAAGAGCATCTTTTATGAGAAAACGTTATTTTAATTTTTTAAAAATTTATCTTTTAACCAATGACCACATTACTGGGGGTGTCTTCCAAGAGACTGTGGAAATTACTAGGGGCTCCTAATTAATGGGAAAATGTTGGCCACCCCTCTATGCACCAATTATAGTCCTGACCAACAATGTCTCCCCATTTTAATGATTTTTGGTATTCCTTAGGCCAGCTGGTAATTCGGGAGAAAAACATACTTTTAAGTCTATATTCCAAAACTCAAATAAAAAGAGGGACAGCTGTTCACAGAATGATATACAAATGCATAAATACACAGAACACACAAACATCTTTACAAAATTAAAGTGCACTCAAGTGCATTTTTGGCCAAATTCTTTTTTTAAAAAAATGTATTTAGTACAAGGTTTATAGGGTCTCACTGCACAGATCAGACTCTATAGTGATCCTCCTGTTTTCAGCCTCCCAAGTACTGAGATTACAAGCATGCATCACTACGCCCAGTCTCAGTCACTATCTCAGCGTACTCTGGGGTGGGGCTGGCACAGTGTACCAGTGATCGAACCCTGGTCCCTGCATCTTCCTAAGCAGGCACTTTAATCTGCTGAGCTACCTAGTTGGCCCTGGCCAAATTAGATTATAATAATGTTTTTAAATTTGTAATTATAAAGAGACTAGTCAGAACTCTTGAAAGTCAATTAATAGAGATCTCATAAGAATTTGAAAAACATAAACACCTCTTATTTATAGTTACTATATATTACAAAAGTGGCTGCAGATGGTGGTGGCCCATTATGTGATGAGGCACTACAAGATGATGCTCTAATGTCACAAGAGGAGCGACTGTAAGATGGTGATGTATGGCCACATGACCTGGATGATGGCAGTGACCCATCATGCGACTTGCACCACAAGTCAGAGCTCTGATATCACAGGAAGAATGATCACATGGGAGAGGTGTGTAGCCACATGGTACACAAGGTGATGGTGGCTCGTCATGTGACAGGGTGCCTCAAGTTGGTGCTCTGACATTGCAGGAGGAGTGACCATACGGTGGCTGCAGATGGCCACATGACCCACAAAATCATGGTGGCTGCTCATGGGGCAGGCAACTACAGGCTGGCAGTACAGCTGGGGAAGTTGAGTCACCCAGGAGTGGGTGTGGAACGCAGGAGAAAAGGTAGGGGGGAGCCTCAAGCACCTNGGGGGGGGGGAACAGACAGCAGAATCTACAGGGGAAGCAGAGGCAGAAGAAGGCAGAGATGTTGTTACAAGGGATGAAGTAGATAAAGAATAGAGACATGATCTGTGGAGACTGACAAGACAGTTTCTGGAAGAGGGGGTGGAGAGGGATAAGACTGGAATAGTGGAGTGAAGAAGATGTGGGGGACATGTTTTCAGAGTCAACAGAGGCTGTTAAGGGATTTTTGGCTATTTGCTGTTGCAACAACAGAAATTTTAAGGGTTCAAAAGTTCATTTTTCAGGACATTGGCTGTCATTGTCAAGTTTATGTTGTGGCAAGGCCATCTGACAGTAAAAATTAATCATTTGGGTTTAAGTTATCCTCAAAGTCTGAGGACACTGAGGTTCTTTAGGAGACAACCCAGCAGCATGCTTTGGAGGATGGGAAGAATATTTCCCATAATGACCAAAATTTGGGTGAGCTAAAGATTAGGGCAAAAGCTTAAGTCGCTGCTTGCTTAAAAGCTGCCACTTTTTAATCCAGAGTAAGTGTGAGAGAGAGAAGGCCAACACCTGCTTTAGCCATCATCACTAGAAAAAGCTGGGGGCCAGGGTCTAGATAGATGAGGAAGGCAGGGGTCCCAATGTGAGCTCATGATTTTCAAGACAAGGGAAGAAGCAAAATGAGTAAGACCCCTGTAGAGAGGAGTTTGTAGACAAGATATCATGTTTACATCTTGTACTATAAATAACTACTATGAACACAACAATATGCAATGTACTAATTATTGTGACTGTCCTACTAACATGTTTTGAAACTGTCTCATTGCTGTTTCTTAATAAAATTAATTTTAAAAAAGGAAAGAAAGAAAAGAGGAGTTTGGGCTTACCAGTGAGGATTGAATTGGCCACTGTTGGATGCAAGCTAGCAATGGCAGGCAGCAGAGGCAGAAGAGAATGGCTCATTGGTGAAGGAGCTCAAAAACCAGGGAAGTCTCCGGGACCTACACAGCTCATGGAGCCAAGTCATGGCACCAAAATGTTAGGTTTTTCAGCGGCCCCATTGGTGGTGCTGCAGAGAAGCAGAAATAAGCAGGGAAAGGGGCACAGAGCTTTTATTAACTCTGAAGACCTGGAGAGGATTAAGGGGCAGGGTGATGGGGAGACCCTCTGAGTTGAGACAGGAAGGCTGAGACTCCTTGGACTTTTGCTAGGAGCGGAGTTTGAGGGGCAGGGACAGTGACACAAGGAGCTGATGGGAGCCTCCGTTGTGCACGTGGGAAAGGTAAGAGGAAGTTGTATCCAGGACTGCAGTGGCGAAGAAGGAGGAAGTGGTCATTGGGAAGATGAGCTATTGTTTTGGGGATTCAGCCATGTTGGATCAGGGCCATGATAACGTAGCAGTTTGTACTTGGGCCGGAATCTATCAAAAACAACCCACTATATGTCAGGTTCTATGTCCAGTGTCTTGAAGAGAATGTATGGGTAAAAGTGGTGAGTTAAGAAAAAATAAATCTCTTTAAAACTAGTTTTGCAAGATCAGAAATGTGTACAGATGCCACAATCTAACTGCTTTTTGTGGCCCTATACCTGAAACATTAGGGAAGGTAAAGATTTTTTCCTAGATGTCTGTTTCATCTTAGTGTGTTTCAAAAGAATTCCCTGTGGGGCACCAGATCACATTTGTCTATTTTGATATTCAGCAGGTACTTGTTGCACACCTACTGTGTGCCTGGCGGGGTTATAACAAGTATCTCTTAAATGATTGCTTTTGCTTTAGAAACAATCAAGTCCATTTTTTCCTGCCTGTCCTTCTCACACAGATTTGAGAAGAGAGTGGAGGAAAGTACATGCACCTGTAGCAGTGCTGTCCAAGCAGTGCCATAAGCCGAAATCAGGGCTTCTCAGAGAGGCAATGGACAGTGGAAAGTTTAGGGTGAAGTCAAAGGGGGCAGTTCCTGTCTTACGGCTCATTCTCATCTCTGGGGGCAGTTCCCTAAAGGACAGCTGCTGGCCTCCCCCATCTTGGATGTCACTTTTCACTTTTCACTGACAGTAGTGGTGGTGGTGTTACTTTTTTTTTTTTTTTTTTTTTTGTAGAACCAGTGATTGAACTCAGGCCCTTGTGCTTGCCAAGCAAGCACTTATTCCACCGAGCTATCTCCCCAGCTCTGGTGGTAGTGTTATAAGGAGGTGAATTAGACAAAAATATTACAGGCAGTGAAACAGGGTGAAATCCTCAAGGAGACAGCAGAGGAGACAAGACACCTTGCAACTGTGAGAGAGACAGACACTCCTGCGATGGGCCAGACCCCCAACAAAAGATTGAACAAGTGCAGCCACATACCTCCCTAGGGATGGGGATCCAGGATTGATATTCTAAATAAGTCTCTATCACCCAAGGTAGCCAGGAAGAGTCACTAACCTAACTCCTGTTGGGCTATTCAAGAGGCCCTGTTCTGTATTCATGCCCACTTGCTATATGACTCACTTCCCCATTTGATCGTGATTTAATCAGTTTTACCTGAGCAATTAATCTTATTGGTGGACCATAGTTTTGTCCCACCTTATGCCCATCTTGTGAGTTCCCAAATTTCCCACCTTAGACCCACTTTACCTCATGGTTTTGTTCTATAAAATCCCTAGAAAATGTAGGGTCCTTTGGCAACCCACTCGGGTCGCCTTCTGTCCATCTCTCCAACAGAAGCTTTCTTTCCCCCAGTAAATATGTTCTGTTCTTAATTTCTTTTTTTCCTAAAATTCATTCTTTGCTCTTAAAGAACATGAGCTCACCTCAGTTGTCTTTCAGGTTGGGGGCTTCATTCCCCTCTATCAGTGGAGTAAGGTGGTGTCAATCTGTTTAAGGGAAGAATGGTTACTGCCCACCCCCTCTCCAACATTTTGAAATAGGTATGCATGGGAGGTAGCTTATCCCTGACATTTCATTAGAGGAAACGGCTGCCTTAGACGTGTCAAGGAGGAGACTAGAGAGCAATGAAATTAAAGTGGCAGTAAGTAGCCCTCGTTTTGAGAACTTACAATGTTCTAAAGAAAGGAACACTTTTCCACTTGTTTATTTATTTATTTATTTTTGTGGTACTGGGGATTGAACTTAGGACCGTGCGCTTACCAGGCAGGAGCTTATCCGTATGTTATTTAATGCTAACAACAACTGGTCAAGTTCATAATATGACGCCCATTTCACAGAACTGGGGGTTGAAGCTGGCTCTGTCAGGCCTCAGAGAGAGTCCCCTTCCTGTGCCCCTCCTTGCTTTCTTTCCTCTTACCCCACCTTCTATCGGTTCTCAAGTTACCCAAGCCTGGCACAGTAAACCCCCTAGGCTTTCTCTTTCCTTTACAGCGGGGAGCCCACCCCTGCCAAGCCACGCAGCAAGGGTTAACCCTGACCTGGTGCTTGGAGGATGAATGCCAGGGCCTTGGGAGGCAGCCCTTAGTCCTCCTTTCTAATTAAAAATCGCCACCACTGGCCTTCCTCCTGCGCTAACTGGAAGAGTGTGTCTGCTTGTGTGCAGAGCTCTTTATCTCTATTTCCTGTTTCATATTTAATTTGACATTTTTTTCAGTTTGTGGATGTGGAACACGTGTAAGGTTGGGACCACGTCTGTTAGTAATCCCCGCTTTTGGGGGCAGGCCTGCTCCTGTGGAGCCTGACTGAAGGCTTTCGGATTCTAATCTTCCTGCCTCACAGAAGTTACTTTGTCCCAAAGGCCGCTCTGCCTCTGGGGCAGCAGCTTTGTCTCACAGTTGCTTTCTGGAAGGTCTGGGATGGTTCTTGTATAAAAATAGAGTGGTGCAGTATAGAATCCCTGTTTTGAGAGATAAACAACTAAAGGCTCTGGGAAAGATAGCCCCTGTCATCCTACCCTCATCTGTGGTGAGCTAGGTTGGGCGGACAGGTGACTCCAGGCCTTTGGGCTCTCCTTCAAGATGGCAGCAGATGGGATGAATATCTTCACTTTCTGGCTTTACTTTAAGGTTTGGGGCCCAAACCAGTCTGGCCTGGCCTCTCAGCCCAGCTTGGTCCTGCCCAATGGCACAACCTGGCTGACCCTATTGTAGAGTCTAACAGCCTCAGATTGAAGCCTATGAAAGGGTGAAGGCCCTGGGGAGGCCTGGCCTTTGCCCAAGCTAAGGTCATGGAGTCCTCTTGAGCCTTAAGAACCAAGGGGCCTCACCTGCAAGTCTGCTCCCCAGGGATCTACCACAGATACCCAAGGCTTCCCCCCACACTTGCCATTCTTGTGCTGCTAAGGAAAGCCTCAACCCCTGCCCTGTTTTGTCTTGTTTTGTTTTGCTTTTTGAGATGGCGGTGTCCCTTTGTAGTTCAGGCTGGCCTTGAACTCAAACTCACAGTAATACCCCTGCCTCAGCTTCTCAAGTGCTAGAATCACAGCGTGTTCCACTCCACCTGGCCATTTGGGATGCTTCTAAACCACTGAGTTCTCATCAGAGCCTGACTGCCCAGGTCTGTCTCTTCTAGAGAGCTAGATAAACCTACCAGTCACTCTGAGCCACAGACTCTTGGGGTCCAGGAACACCCGCCACTGAGCACAGTGCCCGCGGTGCCCACCTTTCCAGGGACAGGCTGCACACCCTTAGTGAGTGCCCTGAAATGTGTGGGTATTCTCTAGAAAGTCTCGTCCAGCAGCACCACAGCCTGTCCACACAGGTCTAGGCCTCAGGCTTTCAGGTAACTTCTATGGGTGTGAAAGGGTGAGGAGGAGAGGAAAGGCACTCTGAGGGCAGAGAGGTGGGGTAGAAATAAGTAGCTTATACTTCTCTGCACTCAAGAATAATCCATTGTTATGTGCTCTTAGCTTTGTGGATGTGCAGCAGAGTCTGGAATATAAAGAATTATAAGCAGCCCCAACTCCGTGACCTTGGCTCCACCATTATACTTCTTATTAATCACAATATTCTTATCTTCTGTTTGTTTCTGAGCTGAAAAGAAATGCCCTAAGCTACACCCCAGCTGTGGAGTTTCTAGACCAAAGGCTACTGTTTGCTTCCTGCAGGAACCCTGGGGTGTTTTGAGGTTAAAAGGCCCGGGCCAGCCATGTGTGTTTAAAAAACAAGGCTGACTCTGAAGCCGCGGGCGGCTCCAGCCTGACTCCATCCTGCTGTTAATGGAGGACAGAGGACCACTTACTACTTCCTCTTCACCCCATAACAAATAACCCAACCCCCAGGCCTTCCTGCGCCGTGTGCCCTCCTGCTGGGGCAGCACAGGCTGTGTCCCAGCCTGCTTTCTCCTGAGCCCTGTAGTCTGTGGCTGGATGTGGCATCCCAGGCCAGGATCCTCTGCGACAAGGCCCTTGCTAGCAGCTTCAGGAGAGCATGGTAGCTCTGTGCCCTCGGCGCCCTCTGTGCCATGCTTGGCCATCGCTGCAGGACGGAGGCCATTGCCCTGCCAACAGAGTTTGGTTCCTTTAAGCCTGGCTTCTCTGGCTCCTCCTCTGAAAAGTCCCCTGACTGCTATGCCCAATTTGTTGCCTCTCTATTGTATTTATGTATGTGTTTGTCCGGTTAAAAAAGGAATCCTTTGTCACAGCCTGTATGCACAGAATTTAGCACGTCCTCCTTATCCCGGGTTATCAGAATTCACTGGCACCGAGTATCTAACATGGAGTGTTTTAGTGACTCAGCACAAGGTTCCTTTAAAGTTGCACTATTGCTATCCCATTGCACAGACAATAAAATGGAGGCATTCCTTTGTAGCAGGTTTTTTCCCTTCTTTCTTAGTTTTTATCACTCTCAGGGATCACAGCCTGTGTTTATTGCTTATTTGTTTTCTGTCCATCTCCTGTGTTACCTCATAAGCTTCTCAAGAGCAGGGATTTCCCTCCCTCCCAAGGGCTGGGGAGCCAGCGAGAGCAGGACCTGGCCCTAGGAGGTACTTCATGAGTGCTTGTTTGATGGCCGAGTATGGCACAAGCAGTCACTGCCCATGGCCTGGCACCTGGTCAGCAGTTGTTGGGTCCAGCAGGCTTTTTTTTTTTTTTTTTCCAGCAGGCTTTTGCAGGGACCTTATGTCAACCAGGGCAGCAGGGCCACCCCCAGTTCCAACCCTGGTTCTCCACGACTTAGGGTGACATTAAGAAAGCTGCCTATCCATTGTGAACCCAAGTGGCCACATTTCTGAAACAGGAAGCAAATGCATGTGTTGTCTGACTGTGTAACACCAGGCTCCTCCCAAGCCCCTAAGCAGGGGACTGGACTGGAAGGCTTACAGCCATCTGTCATCTGTATCTTTTCTTAGACTGTAGAGCTCACACAGGGGTGCATGCTCATTGTATGTATGTGGGGCGGGGGAGGGCAGGGAAGCGCAGGGAAAGAGGGAGAGAGAAGAAACAACCAGCTGTAACGGCCATGACTGTCATCCCAGCTACTCAGGAGACTGAACAGGGCCACTCCGTGTGCAAGGCCAAGCTGGGCCTGACCCAAAATTCTGTGTGCTTTGAATTTTTGAGACAAAATCTCTGCTTTGTAGTTCAAGCTGTGTGGCTCAGGCTGACCTGAGACTCCTGGCAGTCAATCCTCCTACCTCAGTCTCCCACGTGTTGAAATTATACACATACACCACCACACCTGGCTTGTGTCCAAAAAAATTTTAAAGGGCTGTACAGAAAGTGGTGGCCCACACCTGTCATCTGGGACTCTGGGAGGATGAAGCAGAAAGATCACAAGTTTGAGCTCAGTCTAGACAGCTGACCAAGTTAGCAAGACCCTGTCTTGAAATTAAAAATTATTTAAAAGACCTGGGGATGTAGCTCAGTGCAGGCCCTGGGCGATCCCCAGTACCACAAAAATGAAATAATTGAATGATGCTGGGACATACGCAGCACGCTGGCCCCGGGCCCTAGCATTTCCCCTCCCCACTCACACGTGTGCACGTGGCAAAGAATACAAAAATCAAAATATGTTAAGTTTTTGTATCTTTTTTTGTCCCCAATAGCCTATTTGTCTCCCCTGATAGATCCACCATTAATATTTA